>JAKSZP010012304.1:0-70510 GCA_022478985.1 Massospora cicadina
TAATTCACTATCTTGGAGGAGCATGCAAGTTAAAGCTAAAGATGAATTGACATATAGGGAAAGTTAATGGCCTATGTGGGAAGGTTACCTCCATGAAGCAAAAGTAGGGCGAATCAATAAAGGAATTTTATCTTAAAAACGAATGTAAAGCGGAAAAAGAACGCTTCTTCTGGGTTCAATAGGACATAGCGCAATTGTTAAAGTGCCTTAAGGGAACTAAAAATCACAAGTATGATTGAGATCAACTAGAGATGAACAAATCTGACATTAATAGCTATGAAACTCCAGTCAGGAAGATTTCTATTAAAATATATGCCAATTTGTTTGCTGCAATGTTGGAGATGACTCCTGAAGAAAAGCCTATTATTAGTTGGGTAGTTGGTCAGGAATCCCCTGCCAGTGGAGCAACCAAAAAAATTTCTGCAATATGCTATAATTGTTCACCTTTCAATGGTTTACCGCACCAGCGTTTTTCCAATTTTTTGAGATGAAGATATTTTAGATATGGTGTTAGGCAGAAGGCAGTAATAGTAATGAACTGTTTAGACACTGATTGCCAGAATCTGGTGTTTCCTCATCTTTTCAGGAACAATTGGTCATACTCTGAAGCAAAGGAAGTGATTATGCTTGAGTTTGGAAGTCTACTAGAGCTCTCAACTGCAAACAAGGGTTTATAGGTATCAATTCAGAAAGGACGAGCCCTTGGATGCTTTTGTTGATTATTTTTACCGTAGTTGCAGCTCCTGCCTGGGGCGAAAGTACTTTCCAGTGTTAGTGTGCACATAGTGATGCAGACGGTGCTTCAGCCCTACTGCAAGTTGCAAAAAAAGATGGCGTTGCGCTGGTAACCAGACTTCTACATTGCAGTTGGTGGACAATCTCAAGATTCTAGGAGCGACCTTTAAATCCCTTAATTGAACCTTTAAAGTTATCCAGACCGAAGCCCAGAATTTTGTGAAAATCGCTGAGAGCAATAATGAACAACAGAATTAAACGTGGCTAGAAATGAGCCTGAGGGACAGAAATGAGTGGATAAAGCTCTAGTCCATTGTAACCAATGTGGGAAACTTGGGCATATAATGCTCAATGTAAAGAGACTACTAGAAAGCCAGTTGCTTTAATACAGGCCCAAAAAACCAGTTAAGGGCTGGTAAAAGGACTTGCAATCTAGATATCAAACAATCTAGCACTGCAATTATACCTGTTCCCCCTAATGTCATCAAGGATGACATTGATACCTCTGATTAAATGTGGAAGTTGACGCACCTGATCCGCTCTACCAGGTGGTCCATTTGGATATTAACGTATTACCTGAGCAAAAGCAAAGTGGATAACCCCATAGTCATATAGGAGGTCGATTGGTCATACACTTCTCAGATAGCAGAAAAAATCAGATTCGCTGAAAGAACAAAGGATTTACGTAAAAACAAAACTTGATGGGCAAACGTTTTTACCAATTAACGTGACTAAGGAATCATTTTATAATTTGTCCATGCAATTAATTTGGATTCTTGATTGGGAGAATAATTCCACCCAAAATCAGAAAAAGATCCCAAAAAGAGATGTGAATTTTGTGCTGCCTCAGGAAAAGGAAGAAAAGGATTTAAATTATGGAAAAGGCTTTGCAATTTAGATGCAGAACAATCTTGCACTGCAATGGAATCTGTTCCACCAAATATCTGCTTAGAATGAACAAGTATAGGCAGAACCAGATTGGGTTACAACTAGGTCTGATAGATTTAGTCCCAAGGCACTAGAGTGGTGTCAAAACTGAAGAGAAACTGATACAGAAAATGAGGGGAAATCATTTAACCATATTATAATTAACTAATGAACTGGCAAGAAATGCTAAGGATGAGATATAATATGCTTATGATGAAATTATATGAAGCTAATGTTATATCAATCAATGCAAGTAAGGGACAATTTTCAGATATATTGGTGGGATTAATCCAAACATTTGGGACAGCAGACAATGTTAAAACAAATTATAAAAGATATTAATAATATAAGAAAAAGAAAAAATGAAAAAGATCAAAAACATGATTAAAAATAGTAAAGAGTTAAAATTGTAAAAAATGCCATATGAAAAAATAGAAAAATAATCAAAAATATATACAAAAATTATGATACTTATTGTTGTTTTGTTGCTGCAGTCAAATAGATCTAGTGGTGATCCCACTTTCTGTTGCAAAGCGGGGAGAAGGAAGAATTACTATGATGAGCATAGTGATGAAGTTCAGTGGAATCAGAAAACCGCATTGTTGTCAGCAGGATCAAGGCATGCTGAAACTAGATCCACTAGAATAGTTCCTAGAAAAAGTATTGTTAGGATCAGATTGAACGTAAACTAGATCCACTGGGAAGAGTCTCTATGAAGAGTATAGGCAAGATCTGGACAGACTGAAATTAGCTCGCTGAGTAAAGTCCCTATGAAGAGTATCAGTAGGACCAGATCAGGTTGAAACTGGGTCCTCCATGAATAGTCCTGGTGTGCTAGTACAAAACTCAGAAGAGCTGACTGAGAGGTTCTTGTGAATGATGAAGAGTCATTGGATCCCATCCTGAGGTTAGTACAGGTTAAACAACGAGGAGCCAATGGGAACCCATCCTGGGGTTTGTACAGGCTGATTAGAACTTATTACTGGCAAGAAAAACTTAAATGGTCCTGGTGTGGCATATTGCCATGGGAGCTGCACTTGAGAAGAGATGGCAGCAAGTAAGAAGCAAGAAAAAGGGCCGCATTTCCAAATATGGACATTAGAAGTGTTGATTATGGACAGAACTGGCTCTGTTAAAGTTAATTTAAAGCATAATGACCATGGCTTGAGGCGGTATCCTTTACCTCATCTTATTTTTCTCTGGGTAATCTAGTCAAGAGGGGATATGTTGAGAATTTTTGATATGTCCATATTAAACAGCTGATTATATTACATTATAGCTGCTTGCCCACTAGCAAGATTAGATTTTTTGTGTGGATGTAGTAGTTATATTTTAATAGTAACTATTGTAGTATGTTAACCCTAACAAATATTTACTGATCTTCCAGGTGCTGATCCTCCGGATTGATAATGTTTCATCGGGGATATTCCCCAACTATGCAATTACTATATAAATTAATTGCCAATCAAATAGTTGTTAATTTAATCATACTAGTCAATTAGGGTTTGTCATTGACTCAGGAATCTATGTTTAGTAAAGAAGCATTAAAATGCTTCTAATAGTAACTTGTAGTTTACCCTTCTAAAAACGCGGCCTGTTATTGATGGGTAAAGGTCTAATTACCTAAGCAGGCTACTAGCCTAAATATGGTACTCCAGTGAAGTTGATTGAAGATTGTGGGGACACTTTCCATAATCAACCATGAAGAGGTCATGACTCTGGTCAGTGGTGCAATCCGACTAAACAAATGAAGAAGGTCCTCATGGGTGTGACCTTGTAGAGCTAATCCACTGATATCAGCTGCTGTCACCTAGTGAAGCACCAATGGAAGAGTTGGTCGCTGGATCCTTATATATTATCTGATTTTACATTAAAGTGAAGATGATAGAAAATAGCATAATGATATATATAATTTATGACTTTTATAAATTGGATGTAAAACTTACTCTTGAGAAAAAAATTTAAGTATTGGATATCCTTTGTCTTAACTATTTTGCTATCAAGATCTCCGCAGACTTTGCAAGAAAAGAGAGAGGACAGAAAAAGAAGCTCCCTATTGTTCCAGAGATACCTTAAATAGTTATAAGGCTAAGTACCTGTTTATCATTGGACTTAATAATCAATCTGGTTTTAGAGAGAGCTCAACAAGTTATAGTCTTCATACTATTGCTAACTAACTCTATTAAAATAATATTAATTCAACCAACGCACATATCAACAGCTTGTGAAGTTAACTGGAGATCTAAAGCGAGCTACACATCCAGAAGTTCTCTTGGTACTCAATGTTAAGAGCAATCAGTGTTAAAAATTAACAAAGGGGTTCCCAGCGTATGATAACATTTGATTCAGTGCCCAGAACTGTACCAATATTGTTGAATTAGTGGAGGCCTTTCACACTCTGCACCCTAATGCTCCTTATCCCCCAAAGCTCGCCATTCTATTGGTTACTAAGTTGCTAAAAACCCATAATAACGTCGCGCTTACTCAACTTCCCAGTGGTGGTGCTTCCCATGTTAAAAGAGAAAAAGTTAATGTAAGTCTGAGTAGCACTCCCTTTTCCTTGACGCATGGAATTCCTGTTCCACACAAAAAGGGGGGTGAATAATGCTAAAGCCCCCATAATGACTTAGGGTGATTTGGCCCAGGTGGTGGACGAGAGGTGGGTGACAGTGTACCCCCTCAAAGTTGCTCTCCTTTCCTCCTTACCTCACACATAAGATCTGGTGCAGAAGATTAGAGGTGTTATATCAAAGGTGGCGGTGGTGAGAGGTCATCATCTGAGGGAAAGTGACGGTAATCTTCCCCTGTGATAGTTTTGGTTTCTGAAGGGGCTGGAAGATTAAATAAATTGAGGTGTGGCAGAATCAAGCCAGTTGCAATACAACCAGGTTAAACCCCCACTGGGGTGTTTCCCTTCCACCAGAAGAAGTAGGTCCAACCTCAGTGGCTTTGAGGGAAAAAATCTGTTTATACCCAATGAGATTACCCTAATGTGGCCTAGCTAGAAAAGCCTGATCTATTCCTTACAATTACTTGCAACCCCAAGTGGATTGAAATTACCTCTCAGATGAAACCAGTTGTCTGCCAGTTGCCGCCTTGACTTTGGCAAAAGAATTTTTTGAGGAAAGATAACCCCAGTTTAATTAATACAACTGGGCAATTGCATGTCTGACCCCATACTAATATTAATTCAAATGGTAGTAATGACAATATCGGCCAAAAGACCCTGGCCAATTCTCAGTGGAACCCCGCAAATTAGGGCAATACTTTGCCACCTACTAAACGGGCTACTAATTCTAAATCCAGTAGTCAGATTACTCTGACCACGCGGCCTATTCTGGGGCGCCCTTCAAATGGTTCTCCCCTCACCATGGCCAGTTTCAATTCAGCACCTAAGCGGGGACCCCACCCTTTTTTTATAGGCGTGGCGGAGGTCCCCCAAGGTGCAATTATTTTACCAGACGGTGATTGGTTGAAGTACATTATTTATTACCACATGGGTATGTTCTGCCTACCATACCATCCCATCCGTCGTTTCCTCTAAATAACCTCAATTTCCCAAGCTCTGATAGGGTGATTTAACATATTACTATTTTTGAAATTGCAAAGTTATTCCACAAACCTACCTTCATAATTCCCTTAACCCTCATTACAATTTAAATGTGGAATGTTCTGATATTAAGGGGATCTGTTTCTTTTCTATTCCCTGCATTACTAATAAAAATTATAAAACTCAAGTTTAGTAGCAATTATATTAAAATTTTTTAATTAAAATCCTTTGTGGAATCCAGTGGTGTAAGCACTAGCGAGCACAACTAAGCTGGCTTCAACAAATTGGTGCTCACTACAGGGGACCCCTGTACACCTCTAAGATTGTCAAAAATTGAGGCTTTCAACATGATTCACCTCTCAATTTTTCGTCAAATGGAATCACATTTAGCCGCTCTGGAAAATTAAGTAATAAGCGCTCTATCCCGTCTCAAAGCACTTGAGCAGCGCCCATAAAATTACGTTTTAAAGACAAGTATATCCCTGGAGAAGGGAGTATTGCTACTTTTTTGTACGTTTATGAAGTTACCATGTATGGCGCAACGGACAAGCAAAATGTTCAACACATTTTTCCTTGTTTAAGCCGCATAGCGCAAGAGATGATTATTCCTTACCTGGATCCTTTGCAACCTGAGCAGAGGTGAAGGAGGCTCTTTGGGCTGAATTTGGATCAAAGCAGAGTCTACTCAGGGAAAAACAGGCCTTTATGTGCATTAGCATGTATGAAGATGAATCGCCCATTGCCTTTGCTAAACTATTTTTACTTCACTGCGCAAAAGTTGTCAACCTCAAACATGCTCACCCTTGATGATGCTATCACCGCCCTGTTAACTGGGTTAGCTTCTCAGCCCTCTCTAGCCAGATATATTATCTTGGTAAAACGCTATTTTAAAAACATCTGTGGCATAAAAGAGGCTTTGTTGGATGTGGCTGAATTCCATTACTGCACCACCACAAATGAAGCTGAAGTGAAACCTTCAGCTCTAATCATTGAGGAGCTTCCACATGTTGATCAGTTGGGAGTGAGCCCACCTGTGCCTATCCTTCTTGTGAAACCTGCTTCCTCAGTGCGAATCAAAAAAGGATATCACGCCCTCATGTAAAGTGGAAACTGGTTGTCAGACATTCTCCTTTTCAATCTAAGAAAAAGAATGTTGGAGGTATAAGTGCTCTTGAATCTGCCACCATGATTGGCCCATCACCTGCCCAATTTTTAGATAATACTGTGGATATCAACAATATGAGTACCCACAGCAAAAAGACCTTAGTGGATTTTTGGTGGAATCCTAACAACTTGAAATATACCATTTATCACAAAAATCAGCTTAAAAAGGTAATAACTAATAATAGGATTACTCTGACTCCTTGATCGAATTTGAGGAGTATAATATTGCACAGATCTGAACCTCTGCAAGGCAAGAAGATTTTACCCATTGATGATTGGGTGCAAGTTAACCAATAATTACCATCTGAGTCTAACCACCGCCAAGGTGCAAGGATTTTACTTGAGGATGATAAGGTAAAAATTAGCCAATCATTACCATCCAAGTCTGACCACCGCCAAATTACCCAATCATTACCATCCGAGTCTGACCACCGCTGGGGTGCAAAGATTTTACTTGACAATGATAGGGTAAAAATTAACCAATCATTACCACATGAGTTTGACCACCACCAAGGTGAAAAGATTTTACTCGCTGGTGATTGGATACAATTCATCAAATTGTTACCGCACAGGTCAGTTTTGCCTCCAAAAAATTTTTATCTTCGATCTGATAGGCCAGAATCCTATATTTCCTAATTTAGGTAACTGAGCTTTGCATTCTTTTGCCTCAAATACCCCTGGTTTCAGAATTCGAACTAGTTGGAATAGGAAAAGCTAGTATCAAGAAAGGGACCTTTCCTGGTTTTGCCCTGCCTGAATAAAAAAACATAAAAAACTTTACTAAGTGTTATTCTTATACTTTTATTAACAAGTAAATATCTCACTTTAACATATTATTTGTGGCATCCTTTGGCGGATCCCACAAATTGGTGCTCACTACAGGGGTTGAGCCCCTGAATACTTTGATAAGTATTAACAAAAAAATGGAGAGTGTCACCCGTTGGGTGTGAAATGAAGAAGGGGCTGAAGAAGATGATCAAATGGACAGCCCTACTGTTTTAATGTTTGAAGAAGAACAAATTGAGCCCATATTAATACCTGAGTCTCATTGCATCACTTGGCCAACCAAGGAAGCTGTAAGAGACCTTACTCATGGCATCCTTAACCCTGGCGACATTGCATCTTGCAAACGAGCATCATTATAGAGGAACGCCACTTGTTTCTCTATGAGACTAGTGTCCTTCCAGAGACCTGTGGCCAGCTTACAAATTTGACCACCTATGTACGCAAGTTTGCTCACCCAGCTTTGGTCCATATGATGCATCTCTTAGCTGGCCATCATGAAGAGCTTCATCGACACCTAGATACCCATGCAGCTCTGAATTCAGACTATGATAAGTTGTATCAACCGACCTTTAAACATCTTGGGGCAGTTAAATCTGGTGTAAAAGCTAATCGCAACTTCATCATACAGCTGCATGACCAACTTACTACTATGGACACCAGGATTGTAAAGTATGTCGAGGAGGCCATGAAGATATTCCAGGATAAGCTGAACGCATCCTCCACAAGCACCCGCTCATTGTTGGAAGAGTTTGCTAAAGATCTTGAAAAGCAAAATGAGCAAACGAATTGGGACCTTTCAGTCTCCGACTCCATCCTTCAAGAGAAATATGAACAGCATGTGGCTGTGGTGGAGCGGCAGTTAATTCAGGCCTTTTCACGTGTGGATGCGCTTGAACGTCGTCTATTGCTTGAACCATCTAGCGCCACCACCACCCTTGCGGCCAAGGTTGTTCAGCTAGAAAAGGAGCTAGCTCATAAAGCTTCATTAGAAAATACCAAATATTTGGCACGTCGCCTGACTGAATGCGAAATTGAAGCAAAAGGAATAAAATCTTTGCTGGAAAGCCCTGTGCTGTTGAAGGAAGTATATAGTCGACTAACGCAGGTTGAGCGGAAGTATGAGCAGATCAAGGAGGGGGTACAAGGCCCCAGCTCACACTCTCCTAATGATGAAGAATGTAAACAAATGAAAGAAGAGTTGGAGAACTATGTGAAAGCCGTGGAAACAGCTCAATTAAACCTAAGCTCAATGGTGTCACAACTCCATTTTCAAGTCTCTGCAATGGAGAACCGAGTGAAAGATCTTGAAAACTGAAAAATCAGGGATTGAAGCTCGACTGAGACTGTGAATCTGGGCCCCTAGAAGCCCTCTCTAATATGGAAACCTGGCTTGAAGCCATGCACGACCAGTTCGATCATCTTTCATGAGCCTTTTATCAGTTAAGCTATCGCTCTGAAACCTCAGAAGCAGAAGCTCCAGCTATTCATACCTTTTCTGGGAATGATTACATTCATTCAAACCTACGTTTAGAGACAAGTTTGTCCCCAATTAGGGTAGCATTGCTTCGTTTTTATACATTTATGAGGCAGCTATGGAAGGGGCAACTGATCATCAGAAGGCAAAGCACATCCTTTCCTGTTTGGGCCGCATGGCACAGGAGGTGATGGTCCCACATATGGATGCTCTCAGCACCTGGTCCGAAGTTAAAGAGGCTCTCATAAACACGTTTGGTTCAAAACAGGCTTTAAGTATGAAAAAGCAAGCCTTTATGTGTATGAGCATCCGAAAAGGAGAGTCAGTGGCCGCTTTTGTGGAATGATTCTATGTGGAAGCCCAGACGTTGCTAACCTCAAAGATGTTGACTTTGGATGATGCTATAGCCGCAGTTTTGATTGGAGTGGTTACTTACCCATCGCTAGCAATGCACATCACCTCCGTTAAACGCTATTTTCATACCATCCAAGACATCAAGGAAGTGTTAATAGATGTCGCTGATTTCCATAAGCCCAAAGTTCCACGTGGAGCAGTATCTAGTCCTCGCGTTTTAACTATTGAGGATTCAAAGCCTAAGCCTCAGGCCTTAGCTATTGAAGACAAGAAGGATCCCCAACAAATAATGGGCCCTGAAGCGCAAAACCTCAAAACAAAATGTCCTGAATGCCCTCGGTGCAAATACTGCAGCAAGGTTGGACACAAAGAGGCTATGTGCTGGAAGAAGAAAGCTGACGCTGAGGAACAGGAGCAGGGAAAAGAAATGTCAGCATAGGGAAAGGCACACCTACTGCTGACAAACTCATGTGCCTAACTCACTTAATCAACTTATGCCACTACCTCGCATTACAAATACCCCAGGGAATGATTCTGAGGGGGATATGGATGAGGTCAGCTATTATGTTGTAGGAGCACCTACTGAAGTGGAAGTCCCCAATCGCTTAAATGCTGGCGAAGTGGATAAAGCCACCATACCTGAAGAGATATATCTATGCCAAGTTTTAGGGGAGCCAATCGTCATGAAACTGCTAGTGATGCAGATGAGGTGGTGTCTCACCTTATTCGCCCTATCCAGCACAGCCATACCATGAAGTTCATACAGGAAAACAACCCTGATACTGCATGCAAATTAACCTCCAATTTCCATCTCAAGGAGGTCTTATCACTATCGCCCACTTTTGGGGGGATACTCATGAAGGTTGAAGTGGTCATCCAAAAAGTTTGGGTGATGGTTATTCTAGATACAGGCTCCCCAGTAAACATAATCTCCTCCAGGTTGATGAAAAAAATCAAACTTGCACCTGACTTGGAGTACAACCAAGACTATGGAACCGCTTGTCCCAACAACACCCGTGCACTGGGTGCTTACTCGTCCCTTCTCATTCATATTAAGAAGCTTATTCTATTGGCCCCCACAGTGGCTTTGGAGAATAATGATTATGACATGCTTATAGGTACTCAGTTTATGATTGAGTATGATGGCATTATCAATATGAATCAAGGGTTCTTTTCATTGCTCAATTACAAAGTTCCCTTAATTCTAGCCAATAATATACCCAGCAAGAAGGAGTCCTCCTGCTTGTACACCAACCTCGCAAAAACAGCAACTAAAAAAGGGCAGGCTGCCAATAAGCACCGCAACACCCCTACCAACATTCTTGATGGGGGCAATGTCAGACATTCTCCTTTTTGATCTAAGAAAAATAATGTTGGAGGTATAAGTGCTCTCAAATCTGCCAGCATGATTGGCCCATCACCTGCCCAATTTTTAGATGATATTGTGGATTTCAAAAATATGAGTACCCACAGCGAAAAGACCTTAGTGGATTCTTGGTGGAATCCTAACAACTGAAAAATACAATTTATCACAACTATCAGCTTAAAAAGGTAATAATTAATAATAGGATTACTCCTACTCCTCAGTTGAATTTGAGGAGTATAATATCGCATGGATCTGAACCTCTGCAAGGCAAGAAGATTTTACCCATTGATGATTGGGTGCAAGTTAACCAATTATTACCATCTGAGTCTAACCACCGCTGAGGTGCAAATATTTTACTCGAGGATGATAGGGTAAAAATTAGCCAATCATTACCATCTGAGTCCAACCACCAAATTACCCAATCATTACCATCTGAGTCTGACCACCGCCGAGGTGCGAAGATTTTACTTGACAATGATAGGGTAATAATTAACCAATCATTACCACACAAGTTTGACCACCACCATGGTGAAAAGATTTTACTCGCTGGTGATTGGATACAATTCATCAAATTGTTACCGCATGGGTCAGTTTTGCCTCCAAAAAATTTTTATCTTCAATCTGATAGGCCAAAATCCTATATTTCCTAACTTAGATAACTGAGCTTTGCATTCTTTTGCCTCAAATACCCCTGGTTTCAAAATTCGAACTAGTTGAAATAAGAAAAGCTAGTATCAAGAAAGGGACCTTTCCTGGTTTTGCCCTGCCTGAATAATAATAAAACATAAAAAACTTTAATAAGTGTTATTTTATACTTTTATTAAAAAGTAAATATCTCACTTTAACATATTATTTGTGGCATCCATTGGCGAATCCCACACTGGTAAAGTAGTTGATACCATGCTCCCTCACAAGCCCACCAAAGCTGCATTGTTTCCCCTCCAGCAAATCTGGTAGCTACGCGCCTTAAGGCTATCTAACCTCATGAGGCCATACTCCCTGTCTCATTTGCAGCCTTGCCAGTGGTGGAGAATACCCTTGGAGATGAATCTGAGGGGGTTCCAATGATATTATTTACTATATTTTGGGAGCTCCTGCAGAAGTAGAGGTTTCTGATCATTTGAACGCTAGAGGAGTTGATTGTACCACCATATCTGAGGAAACGTACCTCAGCCAAATTTTTAGGGTGGCCAAAAGTTATTGACACTGCCAGTGATGGTGATCAACTCTTAGCTGACTTGATTTGACCTCTTCAGCGGGTCCATCCTATGAAAACCATCTTGGATAAATATCCTGAGACTGCTCAAAAATTAACCCTCACCTTTCAGATCAAGGACGTCTTAGCTTTGTCACCTAACTTTGGAGTAATCCTCACTAAAGTTGAAGTAGTCATACAAAAAGTCCAAATACTGGTCATCTTGGACACTGGCTTTCCAGTTAACGTGATCTCCAATAAGCTTATCAGGAAGATAAATCTAGAACATGACTTGGAGTACACGCAAGAATTTGGAACCACAGGTCCTAACAATACTTGTGCTATTGGGACATACTATTCCCTTACCATTCAAATTGGGAAGCTTATCCTATCAGCCCCCGCTGTGGCTTTGTACAAAAACTCATATGATATGCTCATTGACAATCATTTTATGATTGATTATGAGGGAATAATTAGTATGACGCAAGGTTTCCTATCGTTGCTCAACTATGAAGTTCCCTTTTACTATCAATAAAGAAACCAGCAAGCATGAATACTCTTGGTTGGTCAATTATCCCTTTTCAGCTATTACTTTACTTTATTCCAAATCTGGACGCATCACTAAGAAATTGCCTAACTCAGTGGATGTGAGAGATGGCATCCCTTTCTATGCTGCATATGAGGTATTAATTAAGCCTGGTGAACAACACGTGGTTGACACTAAAACTACGCTCCAAATCTTACACCACTGCTTGTTGCATATTACAAGTCTTGAGGGCGATAGCCCCTTGGAGCCTCGTGTATTTCCTGGGATACTAGACCCAGCCTACCAGAGGCCTATCACCCTCCTTCTTGGAAACCTCACCTGAAAAGACATGGTCATACAAAAACACCAGCCTATTGGAATAGGCTTTCTACTACCAGTGGAGGATATTGAAAATATCCACTCCATTGGTTCTATGGCGGATTTTGGCTTGCTTACGGATAACCTGGTGTGTACTCTACTCAATGTTCATATTTTAGATTTAATCTCAGCCAAATTGGAAAAGTTTTATACTTTATTAGACGAATATAGCGACATATTTTCTAAATTAGACTATGGCCACATGAAAGGCTGGTGTCACTCCATTGATTTAGGTGATGCCTGCCATATTCAGTCAAAACCTTACCTTAAGTTGAAGGTGGAAGAACATCAAATGAGGATGAAGCTTCAGTGGTTGCTATACGCGGGGTTATTAGTTCCTTCACAAAGCATTTGGTCTTCCCCTCTGTTGCTTATTAAAAAAGAAAAACAGAAGTCATCAAATAGTTATGGACTACAAAAAGTTAGATACTTAAAAAAAGGATAGCTATTATATCCCCGCATTGACGCCGCCCTGGCTCAACTCTCTGGCTCTAACTTCTTTTCCGCCATGTACTTGGCTAGCGAATATTGGAAAATGGACATTTCTTCTGAAGATCAGGAGAAATATGCTCTCATTTATAGTGAGGGTCTCTTACAACCAACCTGATTACCTCAAGGGTTGTGTAATGCATCTGCAATTTTCACCGTGCAATGGACCCCATTTTGCAAGACCTGAAGTTAACTTGTGTCATTGTATATCTGATGATACAGTGTTCTCATAAACCTTCAAATTTATATCTTGATTATCTGAAAAAGGTGTTTCAATGGTTACGCAATTCAAATATTAAGTTGAAATTTTCAAAGTGTACCTTTTTCCAAAGGAAATTGGATTTCCTTGGACACTCCATTTTCCAAGAAGGAATCCAACCCATGCAAGATAAGGTTAAAGCGATTTCAAAAATGCCTCCCCCTAAGAATCTATGTGATATTCAGGTATTTCTAGGGATGATAAGGTATTACCACTAATTTATCCCCAAGTTTACCCAACTCAAATAACCACACGTTCGCCTATTGACTAAGAACACCCCTTTGTATTGGGGTTCCAAACAGAAGGCCGTTTTTGAGACGTTGAAACAACTGCTACAACAACGTCCTATCCTGAGGCATCTCTAATTACAATAAACCTTTTATCCTGTTTACTGACGCTTTAGACTATGCCATTGGGGCCATCTTACCTAATTAGATGAAAATGCTGTAGATCATCCAGTATCCTATTTCAGTAAGATGATGTCTAGAGCGGAACGCAATTATAGGCTAACTGAAAAGGAGTGCCTTGCTGTTCTGTTAGCTGTGAAGCACTACCGCCCTTTTTTATATGGAACCACCTTCAATGTGGTTATTAACCACGCTTCCCTAAAATGGTTACAGAACATGGAGGATCCTATGGCTGGTTAGCTCATTGGGCTCTAAAGCTCCAGCATTATGACATGAAGATTGAGCCCTGTGCTGGAACCCAAAACATAAATGTTGATGGGTTAACTCAGCTTCCAGTCCTTCATTTGGATAATAATGAAGCAAAAAGAATATTTGATCTTTTAAAACCCCCAAGGATTAGGAGGATGAGGATGAACCTATAGAGAAAATGTTAGCTTGGCACTCTTGTAACACTAGAATGGAGTTTGGTAAATTATATAAGCAGGTGGGGCAAAGGAGTTGCCTTACCTTTGGCCCTCAGAATGTGTACCTGCTATCCTGGAAGCTCACTCCACCTTAGGTCATGGAGGAGCAAAGAAAACCTACAAAAGGATTAATGAACAGTTCTATTGGGAAGGGATTATGGAAACCATTGTTGAAGTCTTAAATGACTGTCTTACATGTAATAAGCAATCCAGTTTCAAGCCTAAATACCTATATTTAATAACTATCCCTCAACAACCATTCCACACCAATAGTCTAGATGTAGTAATTCCTCTCCCTCAGACGACTGGTAGAAACAGATTTATCTTAGTTGGCATTGACCATTTTACTAAGTGGGTGGAAGCCGTAGCTCTTCCTGCACAAACGGCCAAGGCCACCGCCACATTTTTACACCAAAACAAAAGCACTCGTCATGGTTGCCCCCCAGTACTACTCTGCGACAATGGGAAGAACTTCACCTCCAGAGTATTCAAAATCCTGGCCACTTCCATGGGAGCTCAACAACTATTCTCGGCTCCTTATAATTTCTCCACAGATGGGTCCGTGGAAAGAGAAAATGGAACCTTGGTTTCCATTTTAAGAAAAATGGCTTCCTCTGATCCTCTTCAAAAGGATCAATATCTACCCAGTGCTCTTATAGCATACTGGTTTAGCTATCACCAGATCTTAAGGATGTCTCCATTTTGCGTCTTGTATGGGCGGGAACCCAGAATACCTGCCCTTTTAGCTAAGGATGTCTTCTCTAGTGATGAGGAACCCAAAAAAGCCATGATAAGACTAGCTCATCATATCATTCAGCTTCAATCTGAAGCTATGACAAACCTAGCTAAAACGGTCATTAAAGAGAGACAAGCTGCAAATGAGCTTCAGGCTCCACTGCCTTCATTTCAAGTGTCTGATATGGTCTTATGTTGGCATAATCACATCACTTCAAGAAGCAGCAAGCTTGGATCAGTTTATGAGGGATCTTTCACCATCACTTACAAGAGAGGAAACGAGTACACTATCAAATCTTTAGCTACAGGATTTCCATTAATCAGGTACATGGCCACTTCCTACGGTCCTATTCTCCCCCAACGTTCTTGAGGGGGGTAATGTCAGACAAAAACTACCTCAACTTCAGCAAAAGAATTTTTCGGGGAAGAAAAACCCCAATATAATCAATATGATTGGGCAATTACATGTCTGACCCCATACTAATATTAATTCAAATGGTAAAAATGACTATATCGGCCAAAAGACCCTGTCCAATTCTCAGTGAACCCTGCAAATTGGGGCTATACGTTGCCACCTACTAAATGGGCTACTAATTCTAAATCCAGTAATTGGATTACTCTGACCACATGGCCTATTATGGGGCGCCCTTCAAATGGTTCTCCCCTCACCACGGCCAGTATCAATTCAGCACCTAAGCGGGGACTCCCTTTTTTTATAGGCGTGGCGGAGGTCCCCCAAGGTGCAATTATTTTAGCAGACGGTGATTGGTTGAAATACATTAATTTATTTCCACATGGGTATTTTCTGCCTACCATACCATCCCATATGTCATTTCCTCTAAGTAATCCCAATTTCCCAAGCTCTGATAGGGTGATTTAACATACTACCTATTTTGGAAATTGCCAAGCTATTCCACACTCCTACCTTCATAATTCCCTCAACCCTTGATACAATTTAAATACAGAATAGTCTGATATTGAGGGGATTGGTTTCTTTTCTATTCTCCACACTACTAATTAAAATTATAAAATCCAAGTTTTGTATTATTTATATTAAAATTTTTTATAAAACCCTTTGTAAAATCCAGCGGCATAATTACTAGCAAGCACAACTAAGATGGATTTAACACCAGTCACCCTCTGGATGAAGTATCGCTGATCTGCCAAGTGGAATTGCAGGGGTGTGGAACTTTAATGGCAAAATTCAAGCGAGATTCAGCTGACCAGCGGAAGGTTGATTTGGCATTGAGTTAGTTACAAAATCCTGATCACCTGAATTGAATGGGATCACATTACCCTCAGTTATTGAAAACCCCACTTATTTCCTTAGCCCTCAGTATGTAAGACAACCGTACTTTACAGGAACAGTTGTTTAGTCAGTTTTCAAATTTATGTTTAGTAACCAATTTTCTCTTCCAACCAAATTTCCAGTTGAAAATTTTACCACTTTATGAAGCTGCCACTACTAAGTCCCATGTTCCCTGGATTGCGCAATGACTGGGCCCTAGTAGCCATTATCTCTACATTGTTACCCTATCTCCTTAAATAATAATATTGAGTTTTGGCCTTTTGGGGATATCTCCACTCAAGGACGCCTTCTGGCGTCAAGATTTACTTTTTCATTTGGAGATCATTTCTCCCTGTTGGGTAAGATTCCATGACCTCGCCACACGCTCAACAACCTGTGGCACCACAGAAAATGGGGCCCCATATTCCCAAAGGAGCTGACAGCAGCGGAATCTGCTGCACTGTGGCGGCTAAGTTTTGGCTATTGGTAGGAGGGTGGTAACAGTGGTCATCAGCCACCACCGCACATTTTTTTTCTCTCTGTCATAGTTAGATGACATCATTGAGGGGACTGATTGCAAAGTTAAGGATGGGCGTGATGAGGCCAATAGAACCAAGTTGGCTGGCCTGAATGACCCAAAGCACACCCTGAACCAAAGTTGGGTAGAGAAAAATATGCCCAGGTTGTTTCTGGAGGTGTGTGTTGGTTAGATGAGCCTTAAACATGTGGCGTTAAAATGCACCCGCTATAATGATAATTATGACGGGACTTTATAGTTAATTATAGAATGGGGTTTTGAGACCCGTTTGGTTTACAATATTAACAAATCTGAAAAGATTCATCTGCAGACAATTACTTAAGTTTAAGCTTACTTGAGTTATTAGTACAACGGCAAAATGTTATTTGTGTTTATTGGTTTTGTTTGGGCACAGTGCCTCTCTTGATGAATGATTATTCTCCTAAAAGTTATATTAATGATTTTTTGAAATGACATCTTTTGTTGGTCAACTTGTTAAGAGTACCTGATTAATTTTTATTTTATTAACTGTCCCTTGGCCTGACCTGTGCGTGGGCCTCCTCTAGGAGGTTTAAAATAACATTGGCACTTATTATATCTAAATTATATACCATTTCACCTCACCCTCTGTTAAATCCTGTACCTCTCCAAATAGAGGCCTTAAGGACCTGGATTCTGATCCGCACTTGGTGATGGACTCCTCCCTGGGGTCCAACCAAGTCCTGGCCTTTATGGGTTATATCATTATTTATATAATGATCTACACCCTCACTTTAAGTCCTTCAATACTGGTCCCCTTCGCGGCGCCCTCTTCCTTGTGTTATTAGCAGGTTGTTCCATGGTGGTGTGTTGGGCCATTCCCCACAACTTTCTGGGAATGAGAGAGTTACATATATTCTCTTTACATTAGTCACAAACCTTTTTATTATATGTGCATTAGAATTTTCTTCGCAAGACTCTCTCTGAGCGTCAACTGAGTATTCTGGCCGTTCATCATGGTCACTATTCTGCTTACCACAGTTTTTTAATTGGTTTACTGTTGGTTTGGCTTGTCATTATTCACACCATGGCCAATTGGAAGGTCCCCACCCTTTCTGGTCATACCTGTTGGTTTCAGATCCTTCAGGATCCTGTTTTAAGTCTCAGGGAACATCCTTTGGCTCTCAATCAGGTCATCTTCCCGTTCCTGAATAAAAAGACACCAAAGAGGATGGCGGCACCTCTCATCACTCAGGGCGATCTCGCTCACATAGTGGATGAGTGATGGGTGATGGCCCTTCTGCTTTGGATCCCACCCCCAATACCCACACTCACCTCAGCAGAACTGTTTTGGGGAATTAGTGAAATCTGTGCCAAGGTTACCAAATTGAAATTGGATGGATCTAATTTGGGTGGCAATCTGGCTGATGCTGAAACTCAAATGGCTGTAAAAGCATGAATAATGAGATATTGGCCAGATTGCCTGATGGCTCCAATTCAATCACTAAACCAGTAGAACAAATATTGGGTGCCATTGATGAGGGTTCTAAGCCCTCTGATGGAATTTTGGGCGTTTCGCCCAATGTGCTGCTGTTGACCAAACGAAAGGTTAAATGACCAAGCGCGGGCAAGTTGGCCATCCTGAACCCATTCCCAACCAAATGGACCCATCCCTATATGGGATGGCCTTGGGGGATTTTCCATTGCTTGTTGGGCAAAACGCCATCATGCAAACTGTCAGAAATGTAGTTGAGCCTTGGTTCAGATGTTTGAGGTCGAACTGACAGAGACTCAGCCCGCCGCCAAATTTTGCAATGTCAGTTCCTAAAGAACAAACCCACCCATTACCAAACAATTTGCTAGTTAGTTCAAATTTGTGGGACCTAACCCCATCCTGTCACTATCCAATTGATCACTATTTAATCAGTTGCATGGCACTGAGAAAATTGTTGGTCAATTTTCTTATTTTCCTTTCCAAATAAAAATTTTTAACAAAAGACCAAATTTTTATTTTCCTTTCTGACCGCATCCTAGATGGCATTTCCCTGGTGGCCCATCACCCCGCACTCCAGGTGGGCTTTACCGATTCTTTTGGTCACTATGGCTCCCTCCATCGCCAATTGGGTCCAGCAAGTTCAATATTTTTGGCTCCACAACCCCGCTCTTACAAACTTCTAGCAGCAGTACACGGGGATCTTTATAGCCATATCTCCATCAATGGAAAGAAAGGATCCATCTCCTTGTCAACCCCGATGAGATGGCCTCACATGCCAAAGATCTCGTCAAAACTATCACAGTAATCCCACCTCCTGCATCTAGAAACACTGAGTTGGGAATAGGTTCAGTGTGATTTGTCATTGATATACTCCTCACCTTGCTGTTGCACCACCACTTCGTGGTATCACATTTCCCAGCTCCATATCAAGTCATATGGTTGGCAATGCCTCTGGCATTCTGGCTTGCTTTTTGGGTGCTCACGCATCCAACTAGCAGGCCGGTCTAAACCTCTTCTGCCGTTTCAATGACATAATTGACCAACCATTATTTATCAGCCACTTCCACCTTGGTTTTCAAATTGGGCGCCGCAGTGGTTACCCTCTACCAGATGAACGTACAATCAGTTGTGTGTTGTTTGGTGTTTGTTGTTTGTTTGGTCACTTTCTGACTTCAGGAGAAGCATCCGCTCTATTCTAGGATCCTTCTTCAAGCCATTCAAGATGTGCAGACTGCATCTTCTTTTACTTCCTCTGGCCTGGGAAAAGGATCAAGTATCTTCTCCCAAGAGATCGCCAATCAGGTTCTCGACGCACTTGCCAAAGTACAAATGCAGACAACAATTGCACTTAATAACGCTTCTGCAATATCTCATGCCCAACAAGGGCTTGCATTGTTATATGCCGTGGATGGAGATGCCCGCCGTTAAATGAGAAGTCTTTTCCGTTCTTCCTCACAAGAAGGAGACTTAATCCCCTGATGGCTGTTGTATCAGCCGCCTTAAAACTCCTTGTGTCCCAATCAGACCACTTATTCAGACTGCTCCTTGCCATGGTCAAAGCCCCTAGTTTGGCTTCTTTGATTTCTACCTTTCGTGAGCTGGCTCCCGCGCCAGGTCTATCTATTGATATGCTTCAGGCAGTCTTTAGAGCGAGATTGGATTCAGTTTCCGCTCATCACGTGGTCTGTTCTACCATCCAAGAATCAGTAGATCAAATATGTGCCACCGCAACTACTATCAAAGTGTTACCTCACCACGTTTCCCCATATCAGAAGGGGAACTTTATGATAGGATTTCTTTATAAAGATGTAGATGATGCGCCTGTCACCAAAATAGCAGTTGACGTGGGTCCCAACCCTGCCATAACCCCTGAGTCCGAGTTGGCGTTTCCAGAGTTAACTATTAATGATTCTGTTCAAGCCCAGACAGAGGAAACGATTTTTCCTGCACTCGTACTTCCAATTTTCGCCCCAGCTAAGAATCCTGACCCTGGTTCTAACATACCCGTTATTTCTTCAGTTGTCCATGAGTCAATTAAATCCACAATAAACAGAACTCCGCTTATTTCCTTGTCCCTATGAAAATCAGTATCAGTCTGCATCATATCTCCTTCAAAGCTCTGGTGGATACCGGAGCAGTGGGGAACTTCATGAGTGTTGAGTTGGCACAGCAATTAAAACTGGAAAAGGATGTGGGCTCCTCAGTAATGGTGGCCTCATCTGCTTACCAGTCTTCATATGTCATTTGCTGGCCGATACACTTCTCAATCCACTAATA
The DNA here is from genome assembly GCA_022478985.1 of Massospora cicadina. Taxonomy (NCBI): domain Eukaryota; kingdom Fungi; phylum Entomophthoromycota; class Entomophthoromycetes; order Entomophthorales; family Entomophthoraceae; genus Massospora; species Massospora cicadina. Next base: position 20,366 of record JAKSZP010012304.1, read on the forward strand.
TAACTTCTGCAATCATTTTTTAGCTATGCCGCACCTGGTATTCCCGGTGATCTTAGGTGTTGGATGGTGGCGCTGACAACCTTGAAGCTTCATTTAGAGTCTAATACATTGTCATTTACCAATGATGATTCAGAGGGAGAGTTCCTTTGATCAACACCCTTAAGAAGATACAAGGGACCAGATCTATCACTACCCTAGTTACTTCCGCGGGCATTCTGGCCAATTTTCCCAAAAGCTTAATGCAATATCGGAGAATCTTCAACATGGAAAGGGTGGATTGTATACCAAAACATACTAGGTACAATTGTGGGCTTTAAACAACCGTGGAGTTGTCGAACATCAACTGTCCATTGTATCCCCATACAGCGGAGGAAGAGGTTGCACTCAATACCTGGTTGGATGATATGTTAAAAAAAGGTTGGTCGTTCAAAGTGACCTCACCTGTCGCCTCCCCTATCATCTTTGCAAGAAAATTGGATGGATTGCTCCGTCCTTGCGTGGATTATGGTCACTTGAACAAAATAACAGTTAAAGATCCCTACCCATTGTCTTTAGAGAAGACAATCAGTCAGGCAATTGCCAAATCCTGTGTGTTTTTGAAACTGATCTGGTGAATGCTTTTAACCAAATTTGGGTGATGGAAGGACAGGAATAATTGACCGCAATCTGGACGAAGTGAGGCATTTTTCAATTTTGCGTAATGCCCTTTGGGTTGAAAAATGCTCTTGTTACATTTCAATGAATGATTGACAACGCGTTAGGGGATCTCCGGTTCTCTTGTGCTATTGCATACATTGATGATATCCTAGTTCATTCCACAACTCCCAAACAACATGCTATTGACTTGAAAGCAGTGGTGGTCACTTTGCATAAATCAGGGCTGTTACTCAAAGCTTCCAAGTGTGAGTTTTATAAGGAAGAGGTCACATTTCTTGGAAACCTGGTTTTCAAAGAAGGTGTTGCTATCCCTCCCAACAAATTAGATGTGATCTGAGAATGGCCAACTCCAGCTACACAGAAGCAACTTTGGAGTTTCTTGGGAACCATCATTTTTTTGAAAAAACTTTTCCCCACACTTTCCCAGTTGGCCGCTCCGCTCCATCCCCTCACAGGAAAAAACGTACCGTTTTGTTAGACCCCAAATGCCAGCAGGCATTTGAATCGATCAAGGAGGTGTTCGTGTCTTCTCCCATCTTGAAACATGCCAATCCCACCAAACTGTATAATGTCACATGTGATGCTTCGTTGGTAGCAGTGAGCGCGGTGCTGCTTCAGGACCACTATGGTCTTGAACATCCAGTCACTTATTTTCCCAAAAATTCACTGCTATGGATCAGTCTTGGGCCATTTACAATAAGGAACTGGCTGCTGTTTCATGGACATTAACTCATTGGTGGTACCTGTTGCAAGGTGCTTGTCATGAGCTAACAGTTCTCATGGACCACCAGGCTCTCTTGTATTTCTGCAAACCCCAAAGTTGGCGCACCAGCAGGCCTGAACCTATTGGGACCTATGCTGTTTTAACTTCAAATATGAATTTGTCAAAGGTGCGCTCAATGTCCTTCCCAATTTCCTAAGCCGTAGTCCTGCTCACTGTCCCTTGGAACCTGAGGAAGTGGATCTCGTTACCGTAATCCCTGTCACTCAGATTCTGTCAATTGTCCCCTCCATTGTATCCTCCACCGCGTTGTCTCCCAACGACCTGTTATTGTCCCAGGTGTTAGCCGGTCAAACAGCCTGCCCTGAGGGCGTGGAGTTGGTTAAGCAGTTGGCTCACTCAAGTCCCAAACACTCCCTATACTTCTTAGAAGAGGGACTCACATACTTCCACTCTTGTGTTTGAGTTCCCCCCTCCTTCCGCCTGAAAGTATTCCGCGCACACCATGATCCCCCCACGGTTGGCCATCCTGGTAACAAGAAATGCATCGATCTGATCAAGTGAACCTTCAATTGGGCAGGACTGACCAAAGAGGTCCCGGCTTGGATTGCCAATTGTGTTATTTGTGCTAGGGCCAAGTCAGATCGCTCTGGTAAGAATGGCCTCCTGCACCCTTTACAGCAGGTGGAAGGTCCATGGACCTTGGTGTCCATAGATTTTATTGTCAATCTCCCCTGTTCTAATGGGTTCACAGTGATGATGGTAGTGGTGGATCACTTTACAAAATTTTCCCTTTTAAACCCTTGCACTTCCATGATTACGTCAGAAAAAACTGCCCATCTTTTTGTACAATATGTGTTTTTGATGTTTGGTCTTCCCCAGGAAATCATTAGTGACTGGGGTACTCAGTTTATTGCACAGTTTTGGAGTGAACTCCTATTGATCCTGAAGATAACTCCCTGTCAATCCACGGCGTATCACCCCCAGTCTGATGGTCAGACCAAGTGGGTTAACCAAGTTCATTGAACAGTACCTACGTTGCTATGCTGCAGCAGCACAGGATACTTGGGCCGGTGACTTGTCTCTCACTCAATTTGCATACAATAATGGGATCCATGCATCTATGGGGTTTTCACCATATGAAGCAACTTTGGGTTATAACCCAATATTTTCAGTCAGGCATGCTTACAACCTGAGGTTCAAGCTGCCGCGGATTATGCTGCCCATATTTGATCACCTAATCTTTAGTGTGGGAACACCTCACCAAAGCCATCAATGACTATAAGCAATTTGCAGATCGTAAGCGCCTTCCAGGTCATGACTTTATGGTGCGTTCCTACATCATGCTTGATACTCATCATTTGAAAATTCAAACCCCTTCCCACAAGTTTGCCAGTAAGCATTCGGGTCCTCACTTGGTAGAGGAGGTATTGGGTAATGGGGTGTTCCACTTGAAGCTTCCCACGCATTGGAAGCATCACCCAGTTTTCTATGTTTCCCAGCTGTCGCCCTTAAAGGGCATATTTTTACAGATTTGGAACCGATCGTTGTCAATAACAGGGAAGAATCTGAGGTAGAGGCCATCATGGCATTTCAGAAGTTGCGACGTTCAGTTCAATGTCTTGTGGCCTGGAAAGGATATCCAGCTTACAAAAATAGTTGGGTCAAGGCGCGCAATTGTGCAAATTGCATGGTCCTGGTTGAAGCTTTCCATGCATCCCACCCCAAGGCTCCCCGTCCTCTTCAGAAGATCGCAACAATTATGGCTATCAAGTTACCTAAAGCACACAAGAACGTGGCTCTGGCGCAGTTTCCCAGTTGGGGTGCCATTCCTTTGGAAAAAGGAAAGGGTAATGTAAGTCTCGGGGAATGTCCTTTGGCTCTCAATCGGGTTATCTTCCCATTCCCAAATAAAAAGACACCAAAGAGGATGGCGGCACCTCTCATCACTCAGGGCGATCTCGCTCATGTAGTAGATGAGCGATGGGTGATGGCCCTTTCGCTTCAGATTCAACCCCAATACCCAAACTCACCTTGGCAGAACTGTTTCAGGGAATTAGTGAAATCTGTGCCAAGATTATCAAATTGAAATTGACTGGATCTACTTTGGGTGGCAATCTGTCTGATGGCTGAAACTCAAATGGTTGTAAAAGCATGAAGAATGAGATATCAGCTGGATTTCCAGATGGCTCCAATTCGATCACTAAACCAGTAGAACAAATATCAGGTGCCATCAATGAAGGTTCAAAGCCCTCTGATAGTAATTTGGGCGTTGCGCCCAATGTGCTGCTGTTGACTGAATGAATGGTTAAATGACTGAGTGTGGGCGGGTTGGCCATCCCAAACCCGTTCCCAACTAAATGGACCCATCCCTATATGGGATGGCCTTGGGGGATTCCCACCACTTGTCGTGCCAAATGCCATCATGCAAACTGTCAGAAATGTAGTTGAGCCTTGGTTCAGATGTTTGAGGTTAAACTGACAGAGACTCAGCCCGCCACCAAATTTTGAAATGTCAGTTCCCAAAGAATAAACCCGCCCATTCCTGAACAATTCGCCAGTTAGGTCGAATTTGTGGGACCTAACCCCATCCTGTCACTATCCAATTGATCACTATTTAATCAGTTGCATGGCACTGAGAAAATTGTTGGTCAATTTTCTTACTTTCCTTTCCAAATAAAATTTTTAATAAAAAACCAAATTTCTATTTTCCTTTCTGACCGCATCCCAGATGGCATTTCCCTGGTGGCCCATCATTCCGCACTCCAGGTAGGCTTTACCAATTCTTTTGGTCACTATGGCTCCCTCCATCGCCGATTGGGTCCAGCAAGTCCATTTTTGGCTCCACAACCCCGCTCTTACAAACTTCTGGCAGCAGTACACGGGGATCTTATGGCCCTATGTCCATCAATGGAAAGAAAGGATCCATCTCCTTGTCGCCCCAATGAGATGGCCTCACATGCCAAGGATCTCATCGAAACTATCACAGTAATCCCACCTCCTGCAGCTAGAAACACTGAGTTGGGAATAGGTTCAGTGTGATTTGTCATTGATATACTCCTCACCTTGCTGTTGCACCACCACTTCATGGTATCCCATTTCCTAGCTCCATATTAAGTCATACGGTCAGCAATGCCTCTGGCATTCTGGCTTGCTTTTTGGGTGCTCACGCATCCTGAATGGCAGGCCAGTCTAAACCTCTTTTGTCTTTTCCATGACACCTGTTGCACTATTCCAAAACCTACCCCAGAAGTATAATTTGAGATTCAGCAGACTCTTGCTTCTATGGTTTTGGAAGTTTCTGTCCCAATAAGCTTTGAATAGCTCTCATCTGACCTCTTGAAGCATTGATTTTCTGTGTTACTTGTCCCTCAGTGCAGTGGACTGGGTATTTACTGTGTTCTGGACACAGCGCATTTATTGATATCTACGGAGGGTTTGGAAAGTTTTTTGGAGGCACACTGTCCTGATGTTCCATCCCTCCAAACATTATGAGTTCTTTGCTCTCCGCCAAGTAGGGCGCCCTTTGGGAAATTCTTAAATAATTTTTATTCAGCCCAGCCTTTGCCCTTGTTTGACGTTTTAAAAGGTAATTTGTTGTTCCACTTTGGATTCCCATTCAAGGAACGCTCCAGTATGGCGGGTTTCCCTGGCGACTTCAATTATCTAGTTGAAGCTCTTTGAGGTGAATTTCCTTCCCCAAACAAAAATGGTACAGGTAATTTGGCCATCATTGTTCCACCCGCTCTGATCTCTATAAATACCGTCCTGTAAAACTTTAGCACTCTCTTGGAAGGGTAGATTCTTTTATATCCATACCTTCATTTTCAGGGGATCCTGAAGTTCAGACAGGATCTAGCCCTGAGGTTTTATTTAAAATCCCATTTTGATTTAGCCACGTTGGTTTCACCCATGAAGACCCCTATAAATACCGCCATAAGCACTCATGCACTTCTTTTGGAAATGGAGGATTTGTTTTTACTAAATCGTCTGTTTTGGTTAAACGCAAGGGTTGTAGGAATCTAGCCCTGAACTACTGCAAAATGGCCCAAATTTATTCTTCTGATGAGGTTTAAGTTGAGGAGACCCCTATAAGATAAAGTCTCTAGGAGCTTAGTTTTTGCTTTTAATAGGAAAGAGGCTCTCCTTGCTACTCCTTCAGGGTTTGTAGAACTCATAGCCACATGAGTTTAGCCTCAAATAAAATTAAAAATAAAAACCAAGTTATTGCTCCTCTGGAGTTGCCTCTAAGGCGCTTGACAAACCCTTATTGGAAAGGGTATTGCCATGTTGGTATTAGATAGAAACTGTCTAAGCCAATATTGGATCAGCTATACTTCCTTTGACCCAAAAAATCACCATTTTAATGAATATTGTCAAATTAGTAGAGTTGAATGGTATCTCTCAAGTCCTATATTACAACCATTCCTGTGCATCAAACATATCCTGAAAACCCGCGCTTGTCCCCCAATGTGATTTGCAGAACTGAGAAGGTTACCAAGAGCTATTTCTACAAAGTGTTGAAAAGTATGCTGCTTCTGAGGATATTTTATGGTATGTACCCTTAGTGGTAAGGGTTGCAAACTACCCTTCACCATTCCTTGATGGGAAACCCCATCCTGGGGGTGCTGTTAAATCTAGGGAGGAACCCTCTTGTGGGCTGTTTTCTTTACCCATTAATAATAAAGATTATTCTGGTTATTTTCTGCTTACTGATAAAATTCCTCTCCATCAAAGAAATTTTAGCAACTAATTTTTGGATCCCAGAGCCTCTGAAAAATTTATTTTCCTAGGACCTTAATGACTACCTTGAGTTTAGCTACCTACCTGATGGTATAGTTGGGTCATACGTTGCAAATATTGACTGCAACAGGGCAATATAAGAACAATTAGGTTTTCACTTCAATTAGGTATAACTGTGTGAATACAGTGTACCTCCAAAAAAGCGTAACTCATGATAAAATATAAACCTTTTATTTGAAGTACGTTCCCCAAATCTGTTGTAGTCTTGGTAGGTACTGCCAGCTTGGAGATCATTGTTGGTTGTATTTATTCAGAAGGTGCACTGCCGCGTATATCCCTTCCCATGCTGGCCCTACCCTTTTTATAACTGGACCTTGGGTCAGCAATTTACTCTTCAGCCCCTAAATTTTCTAGATTTTACTCCTTATGGTCTGCCAATGTTGGTGGGTTAAGCTGTCTGAAACATGGTGGCTTTTTATGAGTTCAGACACGTCATGATGTGATTAGTGATGCTTGAGATAAGATTGACTGAATAAATCATAAGGAACGTGACAGAACTGGTTTGAGGGACTGGCATTTGATTAAATTTAATCATCCTAAACTTAGGATTGTAAAAATTTATACTAGACAAAATCTTAATGTTGGGTCAAAATCACTTATGACATGTCTGAAGGCAGAATGAGATTGATTCTGCCTAATAATGTAGATAACGCGCAAAGGTAAAGGCGAGGTCTATAGGGCATTGGGGTAATTAGGACTAGTGGCAATTTCCTATGGTTGAGAAAAATTTAAATATCAACATTTCCCCCACTTGACCAAATATAAGGGATCAATGGCTTGCCAGTGGACAGTGATCTAATCATTAATTGCAGGGCCTGGCATCTCTACACCTTGTTGGAAATGCTTTAGGAACTTGGTGTGTACTCAGTTGACAATATGTCCTTTGATGGGGTCTTTGAACATAAACATATAAGTCAAGCTTTTCTTTATAATCTTGAATGGCCCTTTCCAAATGTGCTCAGATTTACCCGTCCTACTGAACCTGTGGTTATCATAGTAAAGCATTCTTTCCCTTACACTAAGACATTGTAAGGGGAGGCAATTCAGATTGTCATGTTCCCTGAATTTCATTTTTGGGCCAACATGTTTGAGTAGCCCTCTGTTTGAATTCAGATCATTGTTTGGGCGATATTCTTCAAATATCATCTGAGAGTTGTTCCTTCTTATGAATGCAAGAGTACAGAACTAGCAGAATGACAGGTTGTCGCCCATACAGAATTTGAATCAGTGATCTCCCTGTGGATGAGTGAAACATGATGTGATAGTCAAAGATAACGAAGAATAGGAAAAGGTTCCAACTGGCTGATTTGCCTGATGTTATTTTCCGTAGGATGCCAACTAAAGTGCTGTTGACCTGTTCCACCATGCCATTGGTTTCAGGGGTATGGAGGTGACAGTACCCTGTGGATCACCATTAGGTCTTTAAGGGTGGCGATCATCTGTGAAATGAAGTTAGTACTGTTGTCAGTTAGGAGGATTGGGTGCATCTGTGTTTATAGATAATGTTCTCCAAGATGAGTTTATTGGTCGTCGCATCCCTTAAAATTTTGGATCATTTTGGCTTCAACCCATTTTGTAAGGTAGTTGATGGCCACCACAATATAAATAATCCGCCACTAGCGGTCAATGGGCCCACAACATCAATCAACATGGTGTGAAAAGCAGAGCTCAGGTTTACCATTTGGTATGAGGTACTATTATGATATGGCACCTCTGCTTGACACTTGCAGCAGCAGCCAAAAGCTTTGTCAACTTTGATTTGCATCAATTCCCAGTGGAAATTCTGTTTCAGCTGTTCATATGTCTTTTCTGAATCCGCCATGGCCCATGGCCTTGTGGGCGCCAATGTTTAGATCCATAAATTTGGTTGGTTGGGGTATGACGTTTTTGCAGACATCTATAAGTTTAAAAAAGTTTTCAGTCCTTGATGAAGGTATTCTTTATCAGTTAATCCAAGGCACGCTGCACTTCTTCTGGTTCATTGTCATATTCCTTGTTCAACATTCTTGTCATAAAGGCTGTTTTCCACTTTGGCAGTCAATGTGATGGTAGGGAGCCTAGATAGCCATCTGCGTTTTGATGCTTCACGCCAGGCCAGTGTTAAATCTCAAAGTCATACCCTGTAAATTCAGCGCCAGGAAGCTAGGCGTCCCTATTACTCCTTGAGGTTCTGTAGCCACCACAGTAAGGATTGGTCAGTTACACCTTGAAGTGAATTCCAGAAATGTAAACATTTATTTCTTGTACTTGTAGATCATTTCTAAACGATATTTTTCTAACAGTGTAATCCACTAGTGTACGTCAAGTGTCTGGATACAGTATGGTACAGGGTGTTCCACTCCTTCGTTGTCAAGCTGAAATAGCACCGCCCCTATAATAGTGATATAGGCATCAATCTAAATTATGGATGGTTTATAAAAATTTAATTATATAAGTACTGGCGCCATGGCATGTGGGGAAAAAGAGGTCAAAAGCCATCTGTTGGGATTTTTGCCCATATTCCCAGCCTGCTAGATTACCTGGAATTTCTAGGGGAAAATTCCCTAAGGCGAAGTGAATCAGAAATCAGTTGGCCTGAGTTTTGGAGTAACTACGTTTGGAGGATTTTGGGATATTCGCCTGGTTGTATCTGTCAGGGATCGATCCAGATGAATACTTAAGATCTCATCAGGTGGAGTTGCCAATGAAATAGGGGCATCTGATAGTGATTAACTATCAGGTGTGCCAATTGGGATTGGTCAGGTTTCATCACTGACTGATTAGGAATGAATAGTACATACTGCATTCAAAAAGTTCCTGGACTAACGCTATTAAGGACACAACTTTTCAGATAAATAAATTTTTATTATTTATTATTCAACATACATCCCTTCCCTCTCTATACAGATTTTAGATCGCTCATACAATCGTTGAAAGGCACGCGCATAGTTCTCTTTCAAAATCATGTTTAAAACAGCTGTCACATTCTTCCAAATTGTCTCTACATTATCAAAACGCTGCCCCTTCAGTGCCACCTTCAGCTTAGGGAACAGAAAGAAGTCAGCCAGAGCCAAATATGGTGAGTAGGGCGGATGATTAATCACTGTGACTGATTTTCCAGCGAGAAATTGTGAGACAATCAATAATGAGTGGACTGGAGCATTTTCATGCAGAAGATACCACTCCCCTGATTGGCACATTTCTGGCCTAACCCTGAAAATTCTTTTCAAAAGGCGATCAAGTACCTCTTTGTAAAATGGTCCAGTTACAGTCTGGCCGGGTGGCAAGGGTTGTCACATAGTGTTCCAGCTGTGACACAGAGATAGCTCCATCTGTATGTCTATAGCAGCATCAGTCCCAGGACTTTTTGAATAACCTGTATAAGTTGCGAGGCGAGTGATGCTGCCTGCAACTAGAGAATTGATTGGTTGGTGCATGACCTGTTTTAATGGGTAATAATTCCCATTACCTAAGCAGGTCGCTAGCCAAATATGGTTGGTTCGCTTGGATTGAGAGGAAAATGTTAGAGACACGTTTTCTGACTCCTTCCATTTTAGGTCTCAAGGATGTCCAATGATGGAATCCTAGCCAGGATGGGGAAGACCATCGCTGCCAAGATGAGGATGGGTGATTCAATGGCAATGGCTGACGTTTCATTGAAGAGGTGTCAACTGAGGGTTAGACAGCTGAATTCCCCACTATATATTCCCTATGGTTCACTATAATAAAAGCAGTTAGTTAGTTAATACAGGAGTAATAACAGAAAATAAGAGTTATTCAGTTCTAAGTTATCCATTTGGGATATAGTTTAATGAGTAAACTATCATCAGCTTCCATTGTGCTATTCTGTCTCAAGGCTATTATTACTGAAGTGAAATCATTGGAAGACTCTCAGAGAAAAAAGTAAAGATCCAAGCGGGATCTAGAAAAGAAGGAGATACAATTGGGGATAACTGCAGACTTTGTGTTAAACCAAAGAGACTGTCACCAGGGTATCTCAGCGAAGATTGGGTGGACAAGAGCAAGGGAATGGATCCCTACGAGTATGACATCACGAGTATTTTTTGGGAATACTGTCCAATAGTTGGGCCAAAATATAATTCATACTCAACTACAGATAATAGTCTCCATACTATTAATGATTAATAATTCATTCTACTATACAACGCAATGAAGTGCATGAGGAAACTGAACCTGTGCAGTAAAAAGGTTACTAGGGTTGTTGCTGATAATAATCCAACTAAAGTGGATTTATACACCATCTGACAATTTAACGTCCATTAAAATGGGGCTCTATTCGTAAAATATGGTTAGCAGTTCTCCTGTTTTACTAAAATTCTTTATGAACCACCAATAATAACTGACCATTTCTAAGAACAACTGGTTGTCTCATTTGTTGCAGGGCCACATCTTCTCATTTATCTCTATCTTGGCTGGTTGGGGCCGCAGGCCTCCTTATCAATTTTATAACCTAGGTACTCAAGTTGTCCTTGGAAAAGGTTACATCTTTTGGGCTTGACTTTCAGGTTGGCAGTATGAGGCTGTAAAACACTTCATCCAGGTGCTGCAAGTGTTTGTTAAATGTCATCAAGAAGATTTTATGTCATCTAAATAAACTAAAGTGCAAGAAATTCCAACTCCCCAAGTATGCTGTCCATCGCTCTTTGGAACGTGGAAGGGGAATTGCATAACCCTTGTGGCAACTGCGTTGGTTGTAACAGATATTGGGTCATTATAATCGCTCATTTTTCTTGTTCCGCCAATGTCATCTCTATCTGCCAGTAATAAGAAACTAGAACCATGGTCGAGAAGTATTTCACTCCTCTGAGTCAGTTGGGCGCATCATCAATCCTTGGGTGAGGGTAGTAGTCCTTCTTTGCAACAGTGTTGAGTTAGCGGTAGTCAATTGCACTCAGTTAGATCCATCCTTTTTTAATTATAATAAAAATGGTGATGCCCACAGGCTTTTAGATGGCACCTAGCATTCTTTTCTGGACCAGCTGATTGATCTCCTCGTAGAAGACCTCGTCCACTGCCTTAGACTGGTGAATGGGATGAAAATGTATTGTCAGATTGCTCCCAGTGTTGATATGATGTAATACATCCTCAGTGCATCCCGAATTGATGTCGTTTGTTGTGAAAATTTGCTTATATTCTTTAAATAGGGCCATCGCCCAATTCTTCTCCCTTTCTTTCAGACTGACCAAGAATTTGCACATTATGACTGAGCGGATAGCCTCACAATTTTCCTTATCCAGCTTTTACTCACTAATGTCCCAAATTCATGCACGTCTTGCACTTCCTATGTCAGTAGAATATGGAGAAATGTTATAGTTTGGTTCCACTTTACCTGGATTGGGTATGGATACAGGTTAGCTATTAATATGCTAATCTCTCAATTTTTGGTTAACAAGCTCTGGAACTGCCTTTGGCTCTTGACATGAGTGGTTGGGGGCGAGAACATTTGCCATAGACCTGAAGAAATCTTCAGGTCAATTTCAATTTCACTATGACTCAGTGGCCCGGCGTAATGGTCATATTGCCGCCAGCCCTTAATGGAATGCCGTCCAATTTAAAGATTTGGTGTGGTAAGCATCAGGTGCAGCCACGACCTTCTTGGTAATGGATGGGTATATCTTATATTTAAAGGCCAGACTCATGAACAGCGGAGCATGCTCCTCCATCTGTTGGTCCCCTCTCCTGTAGTACAGTGGAGGTTCAGTCCATGTATCATCAGGCTATTTTCATAAAATCAGTTTTGGCGCCTTACGTCATCATGAAGGAGGTTCCGACGAGTATATTGTTGTGGGTGTTAGGGAGAAAGATTGTGAAGGCTGCCATGATGAGCAATCTAAATCTTAGTGGCAGCGCGCTGTAGGCTCCTAGTGAGGTGGTTAATTTGGGTCCTGTTATCTCATATTCTTTGTGGTAGTCAATATCTGGTGCTAATCCCATTTTTGATTAGTTTAGTGGATTCAATATTAATAGGGAACTCGCCTCTGCTATAGACCAGACCCAGATCTTGCCCGTGCTAATGTTAATATATGTGCACTCAGAATGGTAATAATAAGAAGAATTCATTAAATGTACTCCAAGATTATCAGCCTGACCCAGGTAGGACTGTAACACTTCTCAGAAAGGGGTATGTTTTCTTTAGCTCTCCAAAGGAGATAGCCACATTAACCCCTTCTATTTTAGGCATGTCACTAGAAGTGACCAGCAAGATGTATTGCTCCAACTACTGTGCAATGGGTCTGGATATTAATTTGGAAGCTTGGACTATAATGTCCCCCAGCGGGAGATGGTGGTGACCACTAATTCATCAGCAATGATGGAGGGCGAAATTGAGGCATTAAAAATTGAACTAGTGATATGTTGGAATCCAGCGAAAGTAGAATATCCCATTTCTACTCTGCCTGTTCTTTTCCATGCTCTTCAGTTTCTGATTCCCCCACATGTTGTAATTTGTGCTTGGAATTCGTGGAGTGAAACTGATTGGTGTAGTGACTTTTTATCCCAAATTGGTGACAAGTGACTGGTGAAGGTAAGTTTTACTGGGTTTGACACTTGGGGGCCGGCTCTCTTCAACATTCTTCTGGAAGGACTTAACCTGATTCTCTCAATTATCACAGTACCCTTTTTTAGGAGCGTTTAAGGTTGCATAGCAGCAGAAAAGATAATTCACCATCTGTGATACTCTGTATTCATTTTCAACACATGAAGAATGACTCAGTACACCTCCTTGTATGGTCACAGGCTTTCCGCAGGGCGATCTGTGCATCATAACTTTTCAGACCCTTTGCGCCATTTAACACCTGGTCCTCTAAATATAAACAATTGGTAAATTCAATGATATATTCTTTCTTTTTGAAAGCGATGTTGAGGAAGCTGTCTTTATGGTTGTAATCATCTCTGCTATTCCAAATTCTTTTATGATAATGCTCTTTGCATTCTGATAATAAATCCCAGTTTCTCTGATCTTGGCATGACAACTCCTGACTCTCTGGGTCCAGCCAGTTAATGATCATAGCCAGTTTAACCTTGTTGCTTGCAACATCCATGCTAATCTAAAATAATGATAGGAAGATGTGTATTTTACCCTCTTGTTAAATATTTGCAGGCTGAAAGGATTATCCCTGAAACCGCCAGCATCTTCAAATGTTTGGCTGGGGCTTTGCGGAATGGCTGGTAAGTCAATTCCATAGAGCTTGAACTGAAATTAAGAAGCTTGAGGAGGATGGGCCAGCAGTGGGCGTTGGGCGAATGGATGTTTTGTCACAGATGTCTGATCAGTGGGAGTGGCACAAGGATTAGTTTCTGGGATAGTGGATTGGGTTGATCTGTTAGGCATGGGTATAGAGGTCAGAACCGCTGGATTGTTTCATTTGAGGATCCTCTATTGCTTTCAGATTTGTTTTCCAATGGGCTAGACTCATGTGCATCAGTGAAAGGATCCTTTGTTTTCTGAACAAGAGGACCTCATCAGCATTAAAAAAGTTCCCTATAACATCTTCCAAGAACTGGTCTAGTTTTTCAGAAAGGTATTGACACTCATTCTGCAAGATTGCTCAAGCTCTGTCAGTTTTAACCTCGCCATGGAGAGTCATAATTTCAGAGCGACGCTCTCCTCAAAGAGGTGTGTGATCCTCAGGCCAGGACTTTAATCACATCGTTTGTTGATCCAGTATCCTCCTGCAGTTGATCAGAAAGCTGTTTGGCATTGGTAAGGTGCTCGTCGAGTTCACTGATTCTATTATGTTCAAAATAGATGCTATGCTCAAGAACACCAAGCTTATTCTGATAATTGACCACAACTCCTGTAAGGTTTGCAAACTATCATTCCAGATCTTGCACTAGCTGTCAGATGGTTAGATCAGTCTTGGCGTAAACTTCTCGGTTAGTGGCTTCCACTGCCATGTGCCATTCCACCTCAGCCTTCAGATAATCATCGACCTGGCTGCAGTGTTTGGTCATATTGGCGATCTATTGATAAGATGCCTCGCGCTTATCTAGCACTTTGCCAATGATGCAAGCCATATTGGCATTAAATTGTTCCATGAGTTTGTCCACATGGCGATGAGCTTTGCCTGCATAATTTTAATAGTGCAATATGACCGCATGGACTTCTTGGAAGGTGCCTTCCAATTGATCCAGTAGAAACTGATTTTCCCAAAGTTAAGCTTCCACAAACTCAGCCAAACCGCAGATCTCATATGTTGCCAGAAGATGATGCACATGGCTTGGCGGATTGAAAGTTATGTATTGTGTGATCATTTTGGTGATTTGTGCTTGGGTAGAGAGCTTCTTTACCATGGAGGTCATCAACATCTTCCAAAATAAATGATAGTTCACGTAGAGGTAGTCATGGTGTTGGTAGTTTCGTAAAATTCCCAAGTGCACTTCAGTGAGGGCTCTAGCGTGGATATGGTATCCATGGAGGAGCCATTCCATGACTTCTATGATGTGTTCAGGGGTATGTTGGCCAGTCTATCTACTGAATAAGAGGCCAGAGGACCTATAGGGGATGAGCTCCATGGCGGTAGATTCATTTTCCACATCTGAACTTCTAAGTTAGAAGTGGTCGCGTGAAGGCTCTCCTGTGTCCATAGGTTGGGAGATACTTGTCCCCTAGCTGATGGAGAATCGATTGGATCCTGACTCATGGTGTTGTGTTCTTTGGGTTACTCTACGGTGTTGTTGAAAGTGCCCCCGTAGTGAGCACCATATGTTGCAATGCTTGACTGCAACTTGGCAATATAAGCACAGGTAAGTTCTCATTTTAATAGTACAACTGTGTGAAGAAAGTGTACCTCAAAACAAATGTTAATAATGATAAGATAAAAACCTTTATTGAAATAAACTCCCCAAATCTTCCATAGTCACGGTAAGTACTGCCAGCTTAGAAATCTGTCGTTGATGGTATTTTATCAGAAGGTGCGTTGTCACATATATCCCTTTTCATTCTGGACCTACCCTTATTATACCTGGACTTGGGTAAGCCAACTTACTCCTCAGCCTCCAAACCTAATAGAGTTTCCTCCTTATGATCCGCTGGCGTTGGTGTGTTAAGCTTTTATGAAACATGATAGCTTTTATGAGGTCAGACACGTCTTGATGTGATTAGTGATTCTTGAGATAAGTAGTACATAATAAATCATCAATCTAGGAAATGGAACTGGTTGAGGAATTGGGTGTGAAAATATGGTTCAATCCACTTAAACTTAGGATCAGATTAATCTTAACTAAAAAAGATATCAGGTCAAAGTTGCTATTGACATATCTGAAGGCGGATTTAGATCAATTTCACTGAATAATGTCTATAGTTTGCAAGGATAAAACGAGGTCTATTGGGCATTGTGGGTAATGAAGGCTAGTGTTGATTTCCTATGGTTGGTCAAACCCAAACCTCAACATCAGGTGAATCCTAGGGTATTCCCATGCTGAAGGTGCACGGTTTGGTGGTTTTCAAGTGAGCAATAATTTTTTGGTGGTAGTTTTTTGCGGTCAAAAATCTCATGTACCCAATTTTTTGGGAGTAGATGGTAACGAAAGTTTGACATCAGAACCAATCTGAATGTAACAACTTGACGTTATCTCTTAAGGAGGTACAGGAGTTAGTAATCCCTATGTCAGAAGTAGGCCTTGAAAGCAATCTGCTCTGATGGCCCTGAGCACAAACTCACCCTTGCACCTCTGCTAAAGCCCAATCCAGGAATGCCCTTACCTTCTTACTTGGAAGGAGTGGAAACGTACTTTGATGCGGCTTCTGCTAATGTCCTGCCATACCATTCTGAGTTCAATTGTGACTTCAAGCTTATGGTGGACCTAGTGCACATTTCCTATCCCATCTACCCTTTGACTTTACAGGAATAGGCAGCTTTAGATGTGTGGGTCATGGATTAGTTAGCCAAGGGGGCCATATTTTGGCAGACCTGCCCAGTGTTATCACCTCTTCTCTTCGTGGAGAAAGCAGATGAGACTCTAATCCTTGCGTGTATTATGATAATCTGAACAATGTTACTATTCCTGATCTTCATCCAATCCCAGTGGAGGCGCAAATTGCTCGCTATGTGGTAAAGCCAAGCTCTTCTCCAAATTAAATTGCTTGAATGCTTTCAATCAGATTCGCATTAAGAAAGTCCAGGAGTGGCTCACTGCATTTTGGACCAGGAAGGGGAACTTTCTAATTTCTGGTTATGCCATTTGGGATCAAGAATATGCCTGCAATCTTCCAACTTCATATTGATGCGGCATTGAGGGAGTTGTTGTGCATATGCACAGTATCCTACATGGATGACATTCTGGTGTTTACCATGATCTAGCATCACATTCAATCCACCTGCATCAAGTAGTTGAGCATTTGAGGAAGCGAATCTAACTCTGAAAATGATTAAATGCGACTTTTCAAGTCTCGAGTCACCTTCCTGGGCAACATAGTTTTCAACCAAAGCCACATAATTATTCCAGGCAAGGAGAAGGGGTTTTCTGGGTGGCCATGCCAACCTCAGTTAAGGAGATGAAGAGCTTTTACAGGCTTGTACCTTTCTTAAAAAGTTTACGCCAAGACTCTCTGATGTAGCGGCGCCTTTATAAAAGGCTAGAAATGACAAAGTTCTTCAGTGGTCCTCTACACTGGAGGGTGCATTACAAGAAGTGAAGAGTAGTCTGCTGTCCACGTCAATTCTCCATCACGCGGTTCCTGAGAGGAGTTTATAGTGTCCACAGATGCTTCCAACTTTGCCATAGCTGCTGCACTCTTGCAAGTGGGTGAAGATGGAATTAAGAATCCCATAGGGTATTTTTCTCAGAAAATGTAGTTGCACGAGTTGAATTGTGATGTATATGACATTAAATTTTGGAGGAAATTGAAGCGCTGACCTATTGGCGCCATTACTATAAGGTTCTTATAGGCCATTTTGTGTTGAGACGGATCATTCTGCCTTGTTGTACTACTGGTCTCCTCAAGTTTTAATCCCACAGAAAACCTGGTGGCATGAGACCTTTTCCCAGTTTGTGTTATCCTAAGAGTTTAAAAAGGGAAAGGAGAATGGTTTTGCTGACGTTCTGAGTTGAACCCTGTGTATGCCCCAGATCCCAAGGAGGTGGAGTTGCACAACACCCAAAAGAATTCCTCTTGTTAAGGTGGTATCCAGGCGACCCTTCATCATGGCATTTGTGCCAGTTCTTGCTTCACTGGAGAACTTGGATTAGTATAGTATGTTCAGAAAGGTTGTCATTTCCCAGTAACTATCAGCGGAATACACTATAGTACTGGCCAAATGCAAGCTGAATTAGGAGGATATAACCAAGGGTACAATGAAAAGGATGAGATGATATGGTTCCAGTGACTTCTATGGGTTCTATCGGGACAATTTTAAATGTAAGTGATCAAGGAACACCACAATGGCTTAACTTTAGGGCATCCAGGAAAGGCAAAGACTTTAGAGCTGATCCAATGGACATATAACTGGAAGGGCATGTCTTCACAGGTGGCAAGTATTTAAAGGAATGCCTGATTTGCAATAGGACGAAAACCAACTTTCAGCCTCTTTATGTGTTGTTGGCGCCCATCTAAAAAGCAGCAGGAATCTGGACTTCCTTTAAGTCAATTTATTGTAAATTTGCCATTGTCAGAGGGGTATGATGCAATCATGGTAGTGATTGACCAGTTTACTAAGTTCGCCCATTCTATTAATGTAACACCATGCTAACAACGGCGCAGATGGCTAAGTTAATTATCTAACATGTGTTTTCCCTCCATGGGGTGCCCTAGGAGAATATTAGTGACTGAGGACCCCAGTTCAAATCCATATGTTGGGAAGAGTTGTGTAAAGCTCTTCAGATCGTCCATGTCATTCTAATAACTACCACGCCCATCTGAGAGGCATATAGAACGAGTAAATCAGTGCCTTGAACAGTTCCTGTGGTGTTACAATTCCGTGGACCATTCTGATTGGGCTCGCCATCTTCTCATAGCCCAATTTAGTTATGACAACGCCCAACATACTTCCATTAGGTGTTCTCCATTATTCGCCAAATATGGGTTCAAACCCTCTTTTAACATGTAGCCCAGTTGTGGGTCCAAGAAGAGGTAGTGGTGGACTTCTCCAAGTCCATCAAGAAAGTTCACAAAAAGGGCAACACTAATTTGGATGCAACTATCAAAGTTTATAAGAAGAGCGCTGATGGCAAGAGATGGATTCCAGAATAGAAGGTGGGGGATACTATGATGCTTGATTCTAAAAATATCTAAATCAAGTAACCATGCGAAAAACTGGGGCCAAAGAGGATAGCTCTTACTGTATTATCAGGAAGGTGCTCCATGCCACATACCAGTTGTATCTGTCCTCATCAATTTTGATCTTTGCCATGTTTCATGAAAGTAAGCTGACGCTGTTTGAGGGTCCCCCACCAGAGACCCCAGAGGCATACCTTGTGGATAGGACACAAGAGTGGTAATTAGAATATATTGTAGCCCTTCAATGAGTAAGAAGAAGGCTTGAATACCTGGTGTCTTAGAGAGGATTTGACGCTGCAGAGAACAGTTGGTTACCAGCATGCAATCATGTCCATGCACAGGACCTGATTGATGCATTCCATTAGCGTTTTCCAGAGGCAGCAGGACCTAAGGCTAAACCAATTATTGCTACCATGAAGGTGGACCCTTCCTATAAGAGCTTTTCCCTGGATGAAGCCCCTGTGTGAGGAAAGGAGCCCCAAAAAAACTAGATGTTAATGTCATGGTTGAATGACATCATTAAGCAGAGTGATTGCAAAGATAAGGCTGGGAGTGATGAGGCTATGAGAACCAAGTTGGATGGCCTGCCTGACCTGAACTACCATGGACCAACTTTGGGTAGAAGCAAGATATGCTCAGGTTGGTTCTGAGGTGCATGTGTGTCAGATGAGCATTACATCCGTGGCAAAAAAATGTACTAGCTAATTTAAGAATTATGATGGGACTTTACTGTCAATTGGAGAATGGAGTTTTGAGACCCGTTTGGTTTACAATATTATCAAATCTGGGAAGATTCAGCTACTATAATTACTTGAGTTCAGGCTTACTTGAGTTACCAGTACAACAGCTGATGTAAATTTTCATTCATTAATTTTTGGGAACAGTGCCTCACCCAATAAATGATGATTCCCAAAAAGTTTTTATTAATGATTCACTTAGAAAAACCTTATTTGTTGGTCAACTTGTTTAGATAAACCGCCATTAGTTTTACATTTTATCAAATGGTCCCTTGTCTGACCTGTTCACAGACCTCCTCAAGGAGGTCTCAAATAACATTTATAATTTTATTTAATCTAAATTAAAAACTTATTCTCCTCCCCCTCTGGGAAAACCTGGACCTCTCCAGATAGAGGCCCGTAAGAACCTGGATTCTGATCTGCACTTGGTGATAGACTCCTCCCTAGGGTCCAACCAAGTCCTCACCTTTTTAGAATTATATCATCATCTATAATATGATCTACACCCTTACCTTAAGTCCTTTTTGTATGGGTCCCCTCTATGTCGCACTCTTCGCTGTGTTGTTAGCAGGTTGTTCCCTGGTGGTGTGGTGGTCCATTCCTACCACCGCTTTGGGAATGAGAGAGTTTCAAACACTAATGACACTCTCTTCTCCCATTACAAGGTCATATAGGCACCTTTGCCCCCAGCATTCTGGTTTGCTTTCTGGGTGTTTATGCACCCCAAATGGCAGGCTAGTCTTAATTTCATTAGCTGGCTCTTTGATAGTTAGCTTAACAAGGTATATCCTGCTATAAATCTGATTCAGATTTGGTACAGAACAGGTTAAAGCCTATACTGGTTAAGACAACTTATCTCCTCCCTTCCCCTCTTATCGTTTTATATAAAAAATGAATAAACATGTGGAGATAAAAATGAAAACAAAATAGGGTAATTGCCTACCAGGGTAAATTTTAACACTCTGGTGTAGGTTTAGTTTGTAGAAGGTTTGAAACTTATACTATCTAGTATAAACTGTTGTTTTTTCCCATCCCCTCTTAATATTATTTAATTTATAAAGAACAAATATAGATATAAATATTAAAGGAAAAGAAACTAAAGTGGTTGCATATTATAGTAGTTATTGTTACCACTAAATATTTTACTTCAAGAAATAGTTCTAAGGTGATTATAGTTAGCTGGTTGTTTTAGTAGGTTCAGTGGTTTAGGCTGAGTTTTTGATGGTTATCTATAGTATAAAATCTAAAACATTCAATTTAAATTATCTGATAATTCATAAACATAATAGCAAAGCTTGGGAATCTGGCTGCTTTTTTATCTATATAAGCCAGACATCAAAAATTTAAGTTAAGTATTATAAAATTAGTCTTATAGTAAATATCAATGAAATTAAGTTCCTGGGACCAAATGTAAATTAGTATAGAACTCATTTGCTACTTTCTCTATAGTTAATTGTTGAGATCTTAAATCTTACCTAGCTCAAAATATTATCCAACGGAGGTTTTAATAGTATATAAAGAACTTATGTTATGTTACATTATAAATTGTACCATTTTATATATAAGTTTTATATAATTACTAGTAGCCAGATTTCTGTGCTTTGCTACAGGATTTATTTTTATCAGATAATTTGAATTGCTTCTTTTAGATTTTATACAATACTAACCACTAACTACTCACCCAAAAACATTGAACCTTAAAAATCAACCAATTATTTTATAATCTTTTGAAAGCTAATTCATTTAAATTATAAATTTTGAATCTTTAAATTCTATTTGAGGTGGTTGTTGAATGGTTGACTAAATCTAAATTGTCAGTAATTATAAACCAAAAATATCCTAAGTATATATTACTTGGGATTTGTGGCCTAGTGATTTTACTTAATTATATTGACTATGATGACATGGGCTCAAGGGCTTTATTGATCTATGTCAAAATTAGTTTTTAATGTTGATTGGGTTTTGATCAAATTAATTACTGATTAGTGGTACAAATCTCCTTGATATGTTCTTCCCAGTGCTTGAGAAAGAGAATTGGTTCAGATATTTGCAGACGTGTCTGAAATGCTGTCTTGAGAATATTAACAAAATTTACACCAACTCTGAGGCCGTGCATGATGCCCTGAGTCAAAGGATTTGTAGACCCTAAACAAACATTTTACATGTTCCTCTGGCCAGGTGCCATTGAAAAAAGAGATGTCATGGGTAAGATATGGCGAACATTGAATCCTATAAATTATCTCCAAGTTGATACTAAATGTTAATTCTCAGCAGTTAGCTCAATTCTGCTGAGTTAATTTTGCACAGGGTATGAGCCACTGAGCAACCAGATTGGATGATATGAGGATCACCAACTTTATAATAAACTTAATAAAATGTATGGAGCTATTGTTCCTTATTTCCACCTTTATTATAATATAATTGCAGAGTTTATCTGCGCTCTTCTTTCTCATAAAAACCTCTAAACCTTTTATCTTCCATCATACTCTTTATACCTCAGATCCTCAGCTGGATGCATCCTCAGCTTGGTACTCTTCTATTATGCTTCCCTTTTCAACTTACTCTCATTTGTATCAAATCTCAGCATAAATCCTCTCAATTCGCTGAATGCCTCATTTTGAAGTGCATAAATTACCAGTACCAGTTTGATTCCAGTGGATTCCATTCATTTCGCCATATTGACTTAGGGCTTATCATCCAGTCATATTGGAATCGTGACATTACCCCCTCCTTGACTGGATGATAAGTTCTTACTGTTTGTATGCTCAAAGGAACTTTGTGTGGACTTGGTTGATAACCCAACCCCCAGTGGGTTCCTTAATTGTGTAGACATCCATGCCAGTTTTCTCAATAATCTTGAACGGGCTGACCCAAATGTTGGAGAGCTTATTTTTTCTTCTGAATCCATGCTGATTTTGGAATAAAATGTACTCCCCTACAGCAGATAATGGAAACTGCTCCGGTGCTTCTGGTCAGCTGCCTGGTCACAGATTTTCTTCGCTAGACTGGTGGAGTAGGCTTCCATTTGCAACTTGATCAAAGTATCCGTGAGTTGATTCAGATATCGCTAAGGATACACCCCACCAGTGTCCTCTACACACAAATATATCAAGGCAGGAAGAGTCAGATGTCAACCATACAGCAGTTGAAATGGGCTCTTACCAGTGGCTGAATGATAGCTGATATTATAAGCAAACACAGCAGTAGGTAGAAGGGCACTCCATTCTGAGGGACAATCCGTAATCAATTTGCAGAGTATGTTTACTAGGGTTCCGTTGACTCACGCTCCACCATCTCATTTGATTCAGGATGATAGGGGTGGTCAAAACCCCACGAATCGCCATCAACTTGTTTAACTTTGGCAGGATATGCAAAGTAAAGTTGGTCCCATTGTCTGTCAGGATGAACTGCAGGCAGCCATGCCGCTGTATAACACATTCCATAATAAACTTGGCAGTGGTGACCGCGCCCAAGTCACTAATAGCCCTAGCTTTCACCCATTGGGTCAAATGATTGATGGTGACAATTATATACTTGGATCAATTGGCACTAGTCGGCAGAGGTCCCACTTCATCAATGGAAACGGTGTGCCAAGCAAACTGGGGCTTCACTAAGTGATAAGTGGTTTTCTTATGGAAAGGTTTTTCAACTTGACATTGATGGCAACAGCTAATTGTTTCCAGCACGTCATAATGCATGCTTTCTCAGAAGTATTGGGGTTGCAAGAATTCTGCGTCTTCCACAATCCTCCATGTCCAACAGCCCAATGAGCATCCATAATTATTGAGGGTTGGGCCAAAGGCTTAGGGAAACTCAGCGTCTGGTCACCAATCCGCTTATATAGTTCTCCTTCACGTAGAAAGGTATCAACCCAAAGTCCATCTAGTACCTTGATCACATGTGGCGGCTCACCCTGGTATTTATTTACCACCATCTTCTCATACATTATGTCAGCTAGATCCGCTGTGATTGCGACTGTTGGCAGCCTAGAGAGAAAATTTGCATTTTGGCGTTTAGCTCCAAGGCAGTGTATGATCTCAAAATCATATGCTTAGAGCTTTAATGCCCAACGTGCAAGTCGCCCTTCCAGTTCACGCAGATTCTGCAACCAACGCAAGGAAGCATGGTCCTTTACAACTTGGAATTGTACCCCATGCAGGTATACTTGAAACTGTTTATAAGCGTAAATTACTACTAAACATTCTCGCTCAGTAACGGTGTAGTTCCATTTGTGACAGTATAAGCTTCAACTACAGAAGGCAAAAGGATGCTCCACGCCATCATCGTCCTTCTGAGATAATACTGCCCCTATAGTGGAGAGCGAGGCATCTGTTTGCACTATGAAGGGCTTATCAAAGTTGGGGTATTGCAAAATGGGTGCGCTTGCTAACGCGGTACATAATAAATCAAAAGCGTTCTAGCATTGTTCCATCCAATTGAAAGAAGCGTTTTTCTTTAATAGCTCAAAAAGCGGGGCCCCAATTCAGCTAAAATTGGGAATGAACCATCGGTAATACCTAACCATTCCTAAAAAACCCTTGAATGTCCCGCTTATTCACTGGGCAAGTTATCTTGCTTATCGCTTCCACTTTAGCCAGCTGCAGTTTAAGCCCATGTGAATCCATGATAAATCCAAGGTATTTAATTGCTCCTTAAAGAAACGGCACTTTTGGGCTTAATTTGATATTAGCAGTGGCGAGGCACTGAAACACTTGCTCCAAGTGGTCTAGGTGCTCTGTAAACGTCCACAAAAACACATTGATGTCGTCAAGGTAAACTAAGACACAGGAAAGCTTTAAATCACCTAAAATCGTATACATGGCACACTGGAATGTAGCTGGAGCATTACATAACCCTTGCAGCATGCGCGTCAGCTGGAACAATCCTCTTAAGGTGATGATTGCACATTTCTCCTGCTCCTTTAATGGCAATTTGATCTGCCAATACCCCAAGATCAGATCCATGGCAGAAAATAGTTTGCCCCACCCAATCGGTCTAATACATCATCAATATGTGGAAGAGGGTAGGAATCCTTCTTTGTTACATTATTGAGTTTATGATAGTCAATAACCACTTGGTTCATGCCATCCTTATTTTTACAATGAGAACAGGTGATGCCCATGGACTGTTTGACAGCTCTAGCATTCCTTGCTCAATAAGTTTATCTACTTCATTGGAGACAACCTCTTCCACTGCTTTTGAACATCTAATAGGTTGTGAACAAATGGGAGGGTGATCCCCCATGTCTATCCAATGTACCACTCCTTGAGCGCACCCCAGGTTATGATCATCATTAGCGAAAATATCTCAATACTTTTCAAATAATGCCATAGCCTTATTTTGTTGTTCTGCCGATAATCCTGTGAGCGCTTCCCACATAACCACAATCAGTACGCCAAATGAGGAGTGAGCTGGTAGTTTGAGATCTTCCCATGAGCCAAAGTCATGAATATGAAGAACTTCCCCAATAGGAATAAAGTGTAGGTAAGCTATCACTTGGTGCCGCCTGATTGTTATTGTTTCCTTCTTCAGGTTTGCGAGCAGCACCTTCACCTCCCCATTCCCAGAAAACAATAATCCTGTACCCATGTGTGGTTCAAGCCGTGAGTGCTGATGAGGCGCCAGGATTTTTCCACAAAGCCCCTTAGGGACTTCAAGTTCGAGCCCAGTCCCTATTATGCCCTGGTGTCCAGATGGTAAGCTTAAAGGGCGCGTTGCTCAAAGCGGAATTCCTTTATACTCATATATCTGGTTGGGGAGGATCTTGTTCCACTGACTCAGTCTCTGGTAATGAACAGGGATCACTCTGTCACTGTAAGCTAGATTGACTTGATGGAGTGGACTGGATCCATTGGGATTCCACCAGAGGAAAATATACTGGAATCTGTTGGCCGAACATAGTAAGGGTTTCTTCCACAATATCTATCACAACGCCAAATTTCCTCTTGAAAGCCGCGCCAATTAACATATTGTAGTGGTTATTTGGCAAAACCACCGCCAGGGCAGACACCTGGACTGACCCAAATCGTAGAGGCAACGCGCTATATGCTCCTTCTGACACAGTGCTGTGCATTCTCACGGTCCCATACACTACTTGATGGTCCACATCCAGTTTCAACATAAGTTTAGCCACCAATCGAGTGGAGACTATGTTCACAGGTGCTCCCATGTTTATGATAGCGCGGATTTTTGTGTTTTTGAACAAATATGTCGCAATAAGTACATTCCAAGTAAGGAGATTCATTGGTGCTTATTACTTGTATGTTCAAAGGCTTTGTGCTACTCAAAAAGGAAGAAATGCCATTGCCAACTTGAGGATATTTTCTAGTAATTTTTTCTACTGGAATGGCTATGCTAACCCCTACTAAAAGAGTGACATTTGATGAAGGATCCGAGTTGCTAATGCCAATCTGTTCTAATATCTGCCATGCATATGGCTTCTGCACATCTTGACGAAGCTTGACCAGATGGTGTGAGCCTTTACTCATGGAAGCAGAAGCAGGGGTATCCAACTAAAGCTGCTGGTATAACAAATCATCCAATTGAAGTTCAATTTCTATCCAAAAAGATGTTTGGGGATTGTTAGGGACAAGTGAATCAGACTTATTGGAGATAGTGTCCCATCTCTACTCCACTCGAGCTTTTCCCTGCTTGATTATTTTAGTTAGCATTGCATACACATGTGGTTGACTAGGGCAATTGGCTGCATAATGCCCTCTTTGTCCGCACTGGAAGCAAGTGTTCATAAAAGGTGCGCATCTATAGTTTGGGGCGGAAGAACCAGGCCAATTATTGCCAGTAAGGTTCAAGGTCGCGGATGAACTGGGGAAGCATACCTGGGCCAGAAAGGGTATATAGTCTCATGGGAGGGACGAATACATTCCAGCAGCTGATAACCCAGTCTCTGTGACCTATATCCTGCAAGGGTTGGAACGGGGGCAACAGCAATTTTCAGGCTACATTGGGGGCACTGTTTGTGGTGGAGATCTGACATAAGTTGTTCACAATCCAAATAAGTCTGGTATCCCCATCCAACACATGGGACATAACGTCATATAGTTCTCAGTATGGTTTGACAGCCGCCATCATTGCTATACTTGCATCTTCAGTGGTTAAGATATTGGCCCCAAGAAGGACGTGTGCTTCCGCTGAAAACCGCTCAGCAAATTCTGACAGAGTTTCATTTTGGTCAAACTGTATAGTCATAAAGTCAGCTTTTCGTTGACACATCTGGGTAGTGCCCCCAAACAGCCGGATGACAATTGCTTTTACTTGTGAATAAGATACTGAGCTGTTGGGAAGATAGCAGGTCACCTGATCAGCATCTTCCACATCCAAAGCGGACAGCAACAATTTTGCTTTTCATCAATTGGTAGCTCCTTCCACAGCAAATTCAAACCGCTTAAAATAACCATGTAGGTTCCCATCACAACTGAAGGGAGGTAATTTCTCAATATGAACGAATTTGCTTTGCTCTAGGTTCCTGCTGCAAGGGCAGGCGAATTGTTGTCAGAGTGACTATGAGAATCATTAATTGATGTGTTATCATACAGGTGGCCAGATGAACTTTAACTCGTCAAAAAGGAATTGGGAGAGGTGGTGTCACATGAGGGTTCACTGTACCGCCCAATGGATATTCATTTGCTGATCCATAACATTCTTCCCCTGAGTTACCACTAAATACCCCATTCCCCACAGCTCCAGTATGCTCCGTGAAATGTTCATTGATCAACTGAATTTCCTGTTGCAGCGTTTCATATTATTGTTGAAATTTTTGGTGGACTCCCCTTTCTTTATTCAGTTGCTGTTCCACAGCTTGTACTTGCAAAGGAACTTCTTTAATTATATTCTGTGAGTGGGTTTGCTGTTGGAACAGAGGAGAACTCATCATTGTAGAGTAATTTGCTTTCTGGTTTTTTCCAACTATAGTTGCTTAGTGGGCCCCCTGTATTGAGCACCACTGTTAATTCTCAGAGGTTGGGCTCAACTCCGCTTAGCTGTTTTTTTGCACAGGGTGTGAGCCACTGAGCAACCAAATCGGATGATATGAGGATTGCCAACTTTATAATAAAATTAATTAATGTATGGAGCTATTGTTCCTTATTTCCACCTTTATTATAATATAATTGCAGAGTTTATCTGCGCTCTTCTTTCTCATAAAAACCTCTAAACCTTTTATCTTCCATCATACTCTTTATACCTCAGATCCCCAGCTGGATGCATCCTCAGCTTGGTACTCTTCTATTCTGCTTCCCTTTTTGACTTACTCTCATTTGTATCAAATCTCAGCATAAATCCTCTCAATTCGCTGAATGCCTCATTTTGAAGTGCATAAATTACCAGTACCAGTTTGATTCCAGCAGATTCCATTCATTCCGCCATATTTACTTAGGGCTTATTGTCCAGTCATATTAGAATCGTGACACAAATAAAGTACAATCAACTATTATCACAAGTTCATAGTTTAACTTATAAGTTTTTTGTGTTTAATACTTTAAGTTGTATCAAGTTGAGAATTTACTTGGGATCAGTAAGATCAGGACAGCGTGCCATCGTCCAAGTAGCGACATGAGAATATGAATTTAAAGTACTATTACCAAGGAGTTATATCTTGAACTAGAGTCACTGTCTGGTCTATTGTCATCATACAATAGGCGTTCAAAACTCCACCATACAGCAGAAGAAGAATCAGCCATCCAAAGTAGACCAAAAATTCAACAGTGGGCCAACCTGGGGATAATATTTCACCAATTAAGGGAATTGAAGAAATTGGAAAGGAGGTTAAAACCTGGAAAACCTCCATGTATGGCATATGATAGGCCAGGAACTCCATGAACCACATTTGCCATTTGCTATCTCAGTTTGGGGCATTAGTGCACAAAACCAATACAGTCATAATCGTCACTGTCCAAAGTTCATCTACTGGGATTAAACTTGGGGAGGCAGTGGTAGTGAGTCCATACTCTACCATTGAGGTATCTTCCCCATGGCAAAACTAATTTATAAAGTTAATATTTAGTGGTAGCAGAAACTATCATAATAGGCAACCATTTAAATCTTCCTTTATTCTCATATCTATAAATTTATCTGTTCTTTATATAATTAAATAAAATAAGAGGGGATAGTAGTAAACAATATCTCATCCTAGGTATAAGTTTGAAACCTTTATAAACTAAACCTGCACATGATTGTTTACAGGTTTTGTCATGTCTTGAGGATGACATGATTATGATGACCAATAGCAAGGATCAAGATGCACATCAGGAGGCCAAAAAATGAAGTTTACAGGCCTCCCTGACCTCAATCATACCTAGGACCTAC
Source organism: Massospora cicadina (assembly GCA_022478985.1). Lineage (NCBI taxonomy): Eukaryota > Fungi > Entomophthoromycota > Entomophthoromycetes > Entomophthorales > Entomophthoraceae > Massospora > Massospora cicadina. The sequence continues at coordinate 48,822 of JAKSZP010012304.1, forward strand.
GCTGGGTTAAGGTGAGGTATGCCCAGGTTGGTCCTGGGGATGTGAGAGAAATTTAGCCCTGCATTACAGCAAGTGCATTAAAACAAACCAGCTAAGCAAATAAAAACAACAGTTTGCTTTAATTTCTTGATAAATGGGGTCTTGAAACCCATTTGGTTTTTTTAATTCCCATCTCAGGTCAGCCTTAACTACAATTAATAACTTGAGTTTGGTTGATTACCAGTTATAGTACACTGCTTGATGGGAGCTTGCGCTTATTGGTGCACCTGGGCTTAGCACCACTTCATTCAATTAATTATTCCCTCGGATTTTCTTAAATCTGTTTACTTGAGACCAATCTCTCTCATTGGTCAACTTCCCCCATAATAAACCCTTCATTAGTTTCTATTTTATGTTAACTTGTGCAAATTCTGTGCGTGGACCTCTTTAAGGAGGTCTTGTGCAACGTTAACCATTGGATTTGCACAAATATAACTCTTTCCTCTGGGTCACCACTGTGCGACCCTGGTTCCCTCCATATTGGGTAACCTTTGCACTCTATCTTAGAGCCCCATTTGGGTATGGACTCTTAATTGAGGGTCCACCCTAGCTTTGTTGTTTTTCAGTTTCTCTTTGTTTATATCTCGTTAACCACCCTCACACTAAGTTACTTTATCTCCAGCACCCTCTGCGGGGCTCTGCTTACCTTCTTACTGATAACTAATTTCCTGGTGTGAGGGCTGTGCACCATGCACCACCCTGCTGGGAACAGGAGAGTTATAGGCACTCTTCTTACATTAATTGACCAACCACTTTACTTTACATGCATGAACTTTTTCCATGTGGGACTTTCACAAAGTGCAAATGGGGTGCGCCAGCTGTTAATCATGGCCACGGTAGGGCTCACCACTGTTTTCTCTTTTTGCAGAGGGTCGGAGAATCCCAGCGTTATTCTTGCTAACTCTGACTGGAAAGTACCCACCCTTCTTGCCTGTACCCGTGGATACAGATTCTTTGCAATCTTATAGTCATAATTCCCCAACTTTCAACCAAAATTCACAAAGCCAATAAAATAAAATTGTTTTTTCTTGACACCACATTTGGTTTTTGCAGGTGGGATCAACGACGAAGGGCCTGATGATGATGACCCTGGATAACGGCGTACAACCTGCTTCCAAAATGGATATGATGTCATTTCTGGACCATAACACATTTTATAACGACGTTTCCTTATATACACTCAATCCATATATCTTCTCTTATGGCTCAGATATGAGACCCTTTTTATTGTACCAAATCACTCCATATAACCCACGCTTGACCACAACCATGATCTGCAGAACACAGGGATGGAAAAAGAGTTACTTCTTATATACAAAAATGTACATGCATTTGCTGAAGATATGGTGAGATATGTGACCTCAGTAGTAAGAGTGGCTAACTATCCCTCTCCATTATATGATGCATAAATGTACCATGGGGGCATGTTAGAACCTAAATAAGTTTTTTGTGGTGAAGTGTTGGCTTTGTCTGCCATAAATAAAGATCATTTGGGATATTTTTTCTTAACTGCTACCCTTTCATCCCCTTCAGTAAAAATCAGCACTACTATTTTGGTGGAACTGGAGTCTCTGAGAATTTTATTGACCAGGACCTAACTGAATCCTTGATCTTAGTTACTTTCCAGGTGGTATGGTTAGGGGAGGGGTTCTCAAGGTATTCCTACCCTGAAGGTTCTAGGGTTAGTAGATTATCAAGTGTACAAGTATCTTTTATTGGACCGTTTTCAAGCAATCAAAACCCTATTACCCCATTATTTTGGGAGTAGAGTGGTGGCGAAAGTTTGGTGTCAGGACCAACTTGAAAGACAACACTTTTTCCTTAACATTAAAGAATGGTCGTATATTGATTATTCCATTGTCTGAGGCTAATTTTCAGTGCGATCTGCCCCACTGGCCCAATATCCACACTCTCAGTCTCACTCCGTTGTTGAGGCCCTCACTGGAGGTACCTTTATCTTCCTGTTTGGAGGTTCTGAAATCTTCATTTGATGTGGCTTCAGCCAATGTACTACCAGCTCATTCAGAGTTTGATTGCAAGTTCTAGCTCAGCGTTGATCTGGTGTGTATATATTCCCCAAATTACTCTTTGACCATATGGGAGGAAGCGGCAATAGATGTGTGGGTTAAGGAGCAGTTAGCCAAAGGAGCGATATTTTAGCATACCTCCCCAGTATGCTCCCCACATCTCTTCATGGAGAAAGCGATGGTACTTACTCCCATGCGTAGATTATGGGAACCTAAACAATGTCACTGTACCAGATTTACATCCCATCCCCTTGGAAAAACATATTGTATGCTATGCGGAGAAGGCGAAAGTCTTCTCCAAACTGGATTACTTAAACGCGTTCAATGAGATCTGATTAAGAAGGGCCAAGATTAGCTAACCACATTCTGTACTAGAAAAGGGATTTTCCAATTTTGGGTTATGCCCTTTGGGCTTAAGAATGCCCCTGCTATCTTTCAACGCCATATTGATGCGGCTTTGGGGGACCTGCTGGGAGTATGCGCGGTTGCCTATATGGATGATATTCTGGTGTATTCACCTGATCATAAGTCCCATGAAGTACACCTTCAGCAAGTGGTGGAAAGGTTAAAGGCATTCAACCTTAGCTGAATATCAGCAAATGTGAATTCTTCAAGTCCCAAATCACCTTTATGGGCAACGTTGTGTTTGACCAAGGACACAGTATAACTCCATACAAGGAGAAGGCAACTTGTGAGTGTCCCACCCCAACTTTGGTTAAGGAATTGAGGAGTTTTTTGGGGACGTGTACGTTCCTCAAGAAGTTCACGCCAAATCTTTCTGAGGTGGCAGCACCCTTGTATAAGGCAAGTGGGGCAAAATTGCTTCAGTGGTCCCCCACTTTGGATGATGCTTTCCCTACAGTAAAGTGCACACTGTTGTCCTCGTCCCTCCTTAGCCATGTAGATCCTGGAAAGGAGTTCATTGTGTCTACTGATGCCTCCAACTTCGCCATAGTGGCTGCCTTATTACAAGTAGGTGAAGATGGAATAGAGCATCCGGTGGGATATATCAGGAAACTGTCTTTGCCAGAGTTAAATTAGGCCTATATGATAAAAGAGTTATTTGCAGTGGTTGAGGCGCTGACTTAATAGGGTCATCACTTTCATGGTTCATCCCAGCCTTTCCAAGTATGTACAGATCACCATGCCTTGTACTACCATGCACCTCATGTCTTGACCCCACGGCAAACCTGCTGGCATGAGACCCTAGCCCAATTTGTGCTTTCTTATGAGTTTACTAAGGGCAAGAAGAATGGTTTGGTGGATGCTTTGAGCTGAAACCCAGCATTAGCTTCTAATCCTAAAGAGGTAGAGGTGCATAATACCCAGTTGATGATTCCACTGGGTAAGATTGTGTCTCAACCTCCCTCTTCCTTGGCCCATAGGGCAGCGCTTGCTCCTCTTGAAAATGCAGAGGAATACAGTATGTTCAGAAAGGTAGACCTTTCTCAACCTTTGTTGGCCAAATATACTATGGTCCTTGCCAAGAGTGCATTGAATCATGATGACATCACCAGAGGTTACCACATATAGGATGAGATGGTGTGGTTTCAGGGGCGCCTATGGGTTCCCACCTGACCACTTCACCTGGAAATCATCTGGGACCATCATGACGGAATCACCGTTTGGCATCTTAGGAAAACAAAAGGCTTTTGAGTTAATTTGACGCACATACAATTGGAAAGACTTACCTTCTCAGGTGGTTAGGTATTGTAAAGAGTGCCCAATCTGCAATCAAATGAAACCAAATTTACAACCTCTACCAGGATTGTTGGTACCAATCTAAAAGGCTGAAGGGCCCTGGACTTCCCTATCGGTGGATTCATTGTGGAATTACCTATCTCTGATGGTTATGATGCCATCATGGTAGTGGTAAACCATTTTATGAAGTTCGCCCACTATATTCCTAGAAGAACACAGTAACTGCGGCTGAGATGGCTAGGCTCTTCGTCACCCATGTGTTTGCTCTTCATGAGGTCCCCCAAGAAATTATTAGTGATCGTGGACCCCAGTACACCTCTGTCTTTTGGGAAGAGTTGTGTAAGACTCTTCAGATTTACCCTGGCGTTCAACTGCCTATCACCCCCAATCAGATGGTCATACTGAACAAATCAACCAATGCTTGAGACAGTTTCTGCAGTGTTACACTGATGCAGTTCATTCAGATTTGGTTTCTCACCTTCCTATGGCCCAAATATAGCTACAACAACACTTTACATGCATCTATCAGCTGTTCCTCATTTTTTGCCAACCATGGGTTTAATCCCACCTTCAATATGGAACCTAGTTGTGTATCAAGGGTTGAAGCGGTGGTGGACTTTGCTAAGACTATCAAGAAAGTGCACCAGTGGTTCTCCACAAGTTCAAAGGCAGCAATGCAAGTTTATAAAGAAAATGCTGATGGAAAAAGATGGGTGTGTCCCGTGCACAAAGAAGGGGATCTTGTGATGCTTGATGCTCAAAACATCCCTATCAAGCAACCATGCAAAAATCTGGGACCAAAGAGGATTGACCCTTACCGCGTTGTCAGAAATGTGGGACAAGCCTCATACCAGTTGGATCTTCCCTTTTTGTTTTGGATCTTTTCAGTCTTTCATGAAAGCAAGTTGACATTGTTTGAGGGCCCCCAACAGAGACTCCAGAGGCTTATCTCATAAATGGGGCACCAGAGTGGGAAGTGGAGGAGATAGTAGCCTCCTGCTAAGTAAAAAGAAGGCTTGAGTACCTGGTATCCTAGAAAGGATTTGATGCAGCAGAAAACAGTTGTGTACCAGCATGCGATTGCAACATGCCCAAGACCTGATTGACATTTTCCCAAACGTTTTCCCCAGGCCGCTAACCACATTCAAAGCAAACTGTTGCCATTATGAAGTTGGCCTCAGACCACAAGAACTTTCCCCTGATGCAAGCCCCTGGAGGGGATGGAGCCCAAAAAGGAATGAAAGGGTAATGTCATGGCTTGAGAATGACATGGTTATGGGGACTAATAGTAAGGATAAAGCTGAATGTCATGAGGCCAAAAGGTGAATCTGGCAGGCCTCCCTGACCTCAAACATACCTTGGACCAATACTGGATTAATGCGAGATATGCCCAGGTTGGTCCTGAGGATGTGAGAGAAGTTTAGCCCTGCATTACAGCAAGTGCATTAAAACAAACCAGATATGCAATTAAAAACTACAGTCTGCTTTAGTTTCTTGGTAAATGGGATCTTGAAACCCATTTGGTTTTTTAAATTTCCAGCTCAGGTAAGTCTTACCTACAATCAATAACTTGAGTTTGGTTGATTACCAGTTATAGTACACTGCCTGATGGAAGTGTGCGCTTATTGGTGCACCTGGGCTTAGCAAACTTTCATCAATTGATTATTCCCTCAAATTCCTTAAATTTGTTTACTTGAGACCAATTTCTCTCATTGGTCAGCTTCTGTCATGAAAATGGCAGAAGAAATTTAGACCAGCCTGCCAGTCAGGATGCGTAAGCACCCAAAAAGCAAGCCAGAATTCCAGAGGCATTGCCACATGTATGACGTTGTATGGAGCCAGGCATTGGGAAATGATCAATCGTTGGTGCAGGGCAATAGTTAATAGCAACCTGAGAATGAACCAAATAGTGACCACCCCAGACACGGGAGGTCATGCTGCAGGGGGTGGCACCACAGGTATGGTTTCTACAAGGTCACCAGTAGGTGGGGTTGTTTTGACCGAGGAGACAAGGGTGCAGATCCTTGCTTGAAGATGGTTGATGTAGGGCCACATGATCCCAATATATTATTGGTGAAAGTTCATAATAACAGGGTTGAATTGCCAGAAGTATCTAGGTCGCTGAATCCAGTTTATGACGGTGGGGGCCATAGTGACCATTAGTACTGGTAGAGCTTATCTGGTATATGGCTGATGGGCCACCAGAGAAAAGCCATCAGGAACACGGCCAGAAGGGATATCAATAAAATTAAAATTGATGGTTTTATGAGGCAATTTTTTATTGTAAGGAAAGTAAAGAAAATTGACCAACAATTTTCTTAGTGCAATGTGACTGATTAAATAGTGGCCAATTGATGTGGGGACAAGCCAGGATCAAGACCCTCAATTTTGACCTAACTGGCAAATTATTTGGGAATGGGGGCAGATAAGTTCTATGAGAACTGACATCAAAGAATTTGGCGGCAGGATGAGTCACTTTAAGTTTGCCCTCGAATGCCCAAACTGAGGCTTGGCTACATTTCTGATGGTTGGCGTAAGGGAATTTGGCCTGACAAGCAGTGGGAATTCCCCAAGGCTACCCCATGTAGGGGTGGTCCCAATTGGTTGGAAACAGGTTCAGGATGCCCAACCCGCCTGTGCCCAGTCACTGGGCCATTTATTCAGTCAAAAGCGTTGCATCAGCTGCAACACCCAATTTGATGGAAGGGAGCTTTGAACCCTCATCAATGGTGTCCAATGCTACTACCTGCACGTTGGGAATCATCCCCAATGATTTTGGGAGGGGGTTAATTTTTATGTTCATGGTGTTAGCCAAATCAAAACTGTCAGCAATTCTGGCCGATGAATCTGTCTTCATCCCTTTTTGACTATATGGAATCTGATCATTGGGCTTGTTCCCACTTGATTTTGAACTGATCAATTTCATTTTATTGATATTGGCGCAAATTTCCCCTATTAGAAGTACCTTTTTGCCAAGATAAGTGTGGGCACCGAGGGAGGAATCTAAAGTGGGAGGGCTGTTACCCAGCGCTCGTCTACCATGTGGGCTAGGTCGCCCTGGGTAATGAGGGGTACAGCCACCCTCTTTGATACCTTTTTACTCAGGAATGGGGAAAAGAGAACGATCAATGCACAGGGGACATTCCCCAGGACTTACATTACCCTTTCCTTTTTCCAAAGGAAGGCCACTACCACTGGGAAACTTCACAAGGGCCACATACTTGTGTGCCTTGGGTAACTTGATCGCCATTACAGTCGCAACTTTTTGGGGGGACGGGGAGCTTTGGGGTGGGATTTGTGGAATGCTTCAACCAGTTCCATACAGTTGGTGCAATTGCGAGCATTGACGAAACTGTTCTCATAAGCCAGATACCTTTCCATGCCACGAGATATTGAATGGACCAATGGGACTTACAAAATGCCAGGATATTCTCCGCCTCAGCCTCTTCCACATTTTTGATGATGATCAGCTCAGGTTCTGTGGGAACCATGCCTTTAAAGGGTGACAACTGGGAGACGTGGAAGACAGGGTGCTGTTTCCATTGAGCTGGAAGCTTCAACTGGAACGTACTGTTGCCCAAGACTTCCTCTACCAAATGAGGGCCCAAACGCTTACTTGCGAACTTATTGGAGGGAACTTGCATTTGTAAATGATGGGTATCAAGCATAACATAGGAGCCCACCATTATGTCATGACCTGGAAGCCGCTTGTGATCTTCGAACTTCTTGTAGTTGTCAATAGCTTTGGTGAGGTGTTCCTGCACTAAAAATTGAGTTGACCTAATATGTTCATCATGAACTGCGGCAGCTTAAACCTTGGGCCACAAGCAGGGTCCAACCAAAAAGGAAGGATTATAACCCAATGTCACTTTGTAGGCAGAGAATTACGTGGAAGCATGAGTCCCATTGTTATAAGCAAACTGAGCAAGGGGAAGGTCGTTAGCCCAGGTGTCCTGTGTGGCTGCAGCATAGCAACGCAGGTACTGTTCAAGGACTTGATTAACTCTCTCAGTCTGTCTGTTGGACTGGAGACGATACTCCATGGAATGTCAGGGAGAGATTTTTAGGATAGATAAGAGCTTGCTCCAAAACCGCGCCTTGAACTGTGAACCACAATTACTGATGATCTCTTGTGGGAGGCCAAACATTGAGAACACATGGCGTACAAAGAGGCGAGTGGTTTCCTCTGATGTAATTGTGGAAGTACAAGGAATAAAAAGGGAAAATTTAGTGAAATGATCCACCACCACCATCACCGCTGTGAACCCATTAGAGCAGGGGAGTTCAATAATAAAATCCACGGACACAGATGTCCATGGACCCTCCGCCTGCTGTAAGGGATGTAAAAGCCTGTTTCTACCAGAGCAATCTGACTTAGCCTGAGCACAATTAATGCAATTGGCAATCCAGGCCGGAACCTCTTTTGTTAAACCCGCCCAATTATAGGTCTGCTTGATCAAGTCAATGCATTTCTTATTTCCAGGATGACCAACTGTGGGGGGATCATGATGTGCACAAAATACCTCGGTTCTGAAGGAAGGAGAAACCCAAATTCATGACCAAAATAAATGAGACCCTCCTCTAAGGAGTGTAGAGAGTGCTTATGGTTTTAGTGGGACAACTGCTCAACCAACTCCACACCCTCAGGGAAGGCCATTTGACCAGCTAATACCTGAGCAACTAGTGGGGCGTCAGGAGCCAGAGCGACGGAAGAGATGACAGGGGGGACAATTGACAGGATTTGGGTGGCAGGGATCATGGTAACTAGGTCCACTTCCTTTGGGTCCAAGGAACAGTGGGCGAGGCTGTGGATGAGAAAATTGGGAAGCACGTTAAGCGTACCTTTCACAAATTTGTACTTGAAGCTAAAACTGCACAAGTCCTTATAGGTTCAGGCTTGCCAGTGTGCCAATTTTTAGGGTTTGCAAAAATACAAGAGAGCCTGGTAATCTGTGCAGACTGTTAACTCATGTTAAGCACCCTGTAACAGATACCTCCGATGAGTTAATGCCCATGCTACAGCTGCCAACTACTTGTCATAGATGTCCCAAGACTGCTCTGTAGAGGTAAACTTTTGGGAAAAATAGGCCACCTAGTGTTCCAAGCCATCATGCTCTTGGATCAATACTTCCCTCATTGCTACTGAGGAGATGTCACATGCAATAATATATGGCTTTAGTGGGATCTGCATGTTTCAAAATGGGAGGGGATAAAAACACCTCTTTGATTGATTTGAACACCTGTTGTCATTTGGGCATCCAGAAAAATGGTATGTTCTTTTCTGTAAGGGGGTGGAGCGGGGCAGCAAGCTGGGAAAGTGCCAGGGAAAAATTTTATAAAAAAATGATGGTTCCCAAGAAACTCCATAATTGTTTCTGGGTTGTCAGGGTTGACCATTCTCATATAGCGTCCAACTTATTGGGAGTAATTGCGTAGCCATATTTAAGGATGAGGTTCCCAAGAAAGGTAACTTCCTCCTTATAGAACTCACATTTGGAAGGCTGGATGAATAACCCTGCCTTATACAAGGTGGCCATGACCGCTTCCAATTCAATGGCATGTTGTTTGGGAGTCAGGGAGTGAACCAGAATGTCACCTATATATGCATCCGCACAGGTAAACTGGAGGTCACCCAGTACATTGTTGATCATACATTTAAAAGTAGCGGGAGCCTTCTTCAGCTAAAGGGCATTACGCGGAATTGGAAAATGCCTTGCTTTGTCTGGATTGCTGTTAACCATTCTTGCCCTTTTATTACCTGAATCTGGTTAAAAGTGTTGACAAGATCCAGCTTGGAGAACACACAAGATCTGGTGATTTCTTGGCTTATCATCTGCTCCAAAGGCAGAGGGTAGGGATCATGAACTGTTATTTTGTTTAGATGACCATAATCCACGCAGGGATGGAAAAAAACCATCAGCTTTTTTAGCAAAGATGTTGGGGGACGCTTTTGGTGAGGTCTCCTTAAACAACCACCTTTTTTTCAGCATGTCATCCAACCAAGTGTTGAGCGCAATCTCCTCCTCCGCTGTATGGGGATACAACGGACATTTGATATTCACTGACTCCACTGTCATACAAAATCCATAGTTGAATCTATTGTGAGGGTCAGACGATCCGCCTTTTCAGAATTGAAGATGCTTTGATAGCACAAAAGCTTTTGGGAAAATTGGCCGGTATGCCCACAGGAGAGATGAGGGAAGTAATAGAACTGTGACCTTGAGTTTTCTTAAGAGTGTCAATCAGAGGAAATTCACCCTCCAGTTAATCATTAACAAATGACAACATGTTAGACTCCAGGTGAATCTTGACATGTTGTCAGCGCCAACATTCACTCCTAAGATCACTGGAAACACCAAGTTTGGCATAGCGGAAAAATGATCACAGAAGCTAAATTGGTGTACCAAAAAAGGTGCTGGTTGACAGATGACATAAGAGGTCTAGGAGGCAGAAGAAGCCACCATCACCAATGGACCTGCGTCCATGTCCAGTTCTAATTATTGGGCTAACTCAACACTCATGAAATTACCCGCAGCTCCAGTATCTACCAGGGCCTCAAAGGAGACATGGCGGGATCTGATACTAATCTTCATAGGTAATAAGAAATAAGCGAAATTTTGTTTATTGGAAGATTCAACTGTTTCTGTTGCAACTGAAGAAATAACTAGCAAATTGGAGGAAGGTCAGGGGCTTTTTTCTGGAGCAAAGATGGGAAGAATGAGGGCGGGAGAGCTGACTTCCTCCATCTGGGCTTTTACAGATTTATTTATAGGTGAGTCAGAATCAACCAACTTGGACATAGGAGTAGCAATGGGATCAGCAGATGGAACTATCACTGGTTCGAGGGTAGACACTCCAGCTGCGTCATTGTTGGGTAATCCTATCATAAATTTCCCCTTTTGATAGCGGGAAACATGGCGGGAGGAGGCATTAATAGTAGTCACAGAGGCACATATTTGATCTTTTGTTCCTTGTAAGGTGGAACAAACCTCATGGTGAGCAAAAACTGAATCCAAACCTGATCTAAAGATTTCTTGAAGCATGTCATTAGAGAGGTCCAGTGTGGGAGCCACTTCACAGAAGGTAGAGATCAAAGAAGCCAAGCTGGGGGCTTTGGCCATAGTATAGAGCAAGCTGAATAAGTAGTCTGAGTGTGACACTGGAGGTTTCAATGCAGCTGATACAACGGCAATCAGCAAATTGGGATTTCCCACTTGTGAGGAAGAGTGCAGAAGGCCTCTAACCCACTGATGGGCGTCCCCTTCCACAGCGTCCAATAAAGTGACCCTTTTTGGACATAAGATAATGTGGAGGCATTATTAAGCACAATTACTGAATGCATTTGCACCTCAGAGAGGGCATCAAGAACTTGATTAACTATCTCATGGTAAGGAACACATGAACTTTCCTCTGGGCTATTAGGAGGGGGAGGGGTAGCAATCCACGCAGCTCAGCCAGTCTGAAGAAATTTCTCTAAGGTAGAGCAGATACTATTCCCAAAATTGGCAAGTAACCAAATGGACAACAAAAAGCAGACTACTGATTGCACGTTCATTTGGTAGAGGATAACCACTGCAATGTCCACCTCAAAAAGCAGGGCGGAAGTGGCTGGAAACAATGGTTGGTCAATTATGTTATGAAAATGGTAGAAGAAGTTTAGACTGGCCTGCCAGTCAGGATGCATAAGTACTCAGAAAGCAAGCTATAATGCCAGAAGCATTGCTGCACATATGACTTTGTATGGAGCTGGGCATTGGGAAATGATCAATCGTTGGTTCAGGGCAATAGTTAATAGCAACCTGAGAATGAACCAAATAGTGACCACCCCAGACACTGGAGGTCTTGCTGCAGGGGGTGGCACCAAAGGTATGGTTTCTACAAGGTCACTAGTAGGTGGGGTTGTTTTGATTAGGGAGACAAGGGGGTGATCCTTGCTTGAAAATGGTGGATGTAGGGCCACATGATCCCAGTATATTATTGGTGAAAGTTCATAATGACAGGGTTGAATTGCCAGAAGTATCTAGGCCACTGAATCCAGTTTATGACGGTGGGGGCCATAGTGACCATTAGTACTGGTAGAGCCCATCTGGTATATGGCTGATGGGCCACCAGAGAAAAGCCATCAGGAACATGGCCAGAAGGATATCAATAAAATTAAAATTGATGGTTTTATGAGGCAATTTTTTATTGTAAGGAAAGTAAAGAAAATTGACCAACAATTTTCTCAGTGCAATGTGACTGATTAAATAGTGGTCAATTGATGTGGGGACAAGCCAGGATCAAGACCCTCAATTTTGACCTAACTTGCAAATTATTTAGGAATGGGGGCAGATAAGTTCACTGAGAACTGACATCGAAGAATTTGGTGGCAGGCCAAGTCACCGTTGGTTTGACCTTGAATGCCCAAACTGAGGCTCAGCTACATTTCTGACAGTTGGTGTGACAGCATTTGGCCCAATGAGCAGTGGGAATTCCCCAAGGCTACCCCATGTAGGGGTGGTCCCAATTGGTTGGGAACAGGTTCAGGATGCCCAATCTGCCCATGCCCAGACACTGGGCCATTTGTTTGGTCAAAAGCATTGCATCAGCTGCAACACCCAATTTGCCAGAAGGGAGCTTCAAACCCTCATTGATGGTGTCCAATGCTACTACCTGCATTTCAGAAACCATCCCTGACAATTTTGGGAGGGAATTAATTTTTATGTTCATGGTGTTATCTGAATTGAAACTGTCAGCAATTCCAACCAATGAATCAGTCTTTGTCCCTTTTTGACTATATGGGATCCAATCATTGGGCTTGTTCCCACTCAATTTTGAACCAAACAATTTCATTTCAGCAATCTCAGCACAAATTTCCCTGATTAGAAGTACTAGTTTTACTGAGGTGAGTATGGGCACCAGGGGAGGGATCCAAAGTGGGAGGGCTTTTTTCCAGCGCTCATCTACCATGTGGGTGAGGTCGCCCTGGGTAACGAGAGGTATAGCCACCCTCTTCAATATTTTTTACTTGGGAATGAGAAAAGAGCCCGATCAACATGCAGGAGATGTTCCCTGGGACTTACAGCTTCCCACATAATAAACCCTTCATTAGTTTACATTTTTCTTTATGTAAACTTGGGCAAGCCTATGTGTGGACCTCTTTAAGGAGGCCTTGCACAACGTTAGCCATTAGATTTGCACAAAATATAACTCTCTCCTCTGATGCACCGCTGTGCCACCCTGGTCCCCTCCAGACCAGGTCACCTTTGCACTCATGCCCAGAGCCCCATTTGGGTATGGGCCCCTATTTGGAGTCTACCTTAGCTTTATTGTTTGTCAGTTTCACTTTGTTTATATCTCATTAATCACCCACATACTAAGTTACTTCAGCTCTAGAACCCACTGTGAGGCTCTACTTACCTTATTACTGATGCCTAGTTTTCTGGTGTGGGGGCTGTGCAGCATGTACCACCCTGCTGGGAACAGGAGAGTTGTAGACACTCTCCTTTTAGGTTTGGCCATGCTAGGCAAACACCCTATTTTCATTCATAACTTTTGCCACATCTTTATTCAATTTTTTGATATATGAGTAAGAGGGAAAGAGAGGAAATAAGTTATCTTAGCCAGTATAATCTTCAACATGTTATGAAGCAGACCTGTAGCATATTGGTAGCAGGATATACCCGGTTATTTTAACCACCTTTGCATAGCAAACCTACTAAACTTATTGAATTGATTAAATATAACCAAACTGCTAGCTGAAATATTATCAATATAAATGCTCACTACTTGGCTATAGAATTGATACTTTATCTAGCATACTCTATATTTTTAGTAGATTCCTATAAACTGATAACTGGCAATTAAATCTTAATTCCTAGCTTATATGATTTAGAAGATAAGGAGAATTATCTTTTATATACTGATTTATAGTTTTTTATATAAAGTTAATTAAAATTAAATTTAAAAAAAAACTTACCTACTTGAGAAGGTAAAAATCAAGTGGCATATACATATCAAATTTTGTGTAGTAGGTTTTTTTGTTTGGGAGAAATAATATTTTAATATAATTTACAACTTAAAATTATTTATTTTAGATATTTATTACTTAACAAAACTAGATGTTAAATATAGGAAAGTAAATAACTTTATAAATAGGTTCTTAGTAGGTATCAATAGACTGAAAAGTTTCTCCATTCCAACTTCTAAATCCAAGCCAATGTGGTTTAGGATATATGATGAAAATTAGCTTATATAAATAAATATTATAGTTTTTTATAATTTTTATAGTTAAAATTTAGTATAAAATCTCTTACCTACTCCATAGCCTAAACTTAAGCTGCATATGCATAGCAAAATCATAAACTTAGGCTTGTTTGTTTTGTAAAATAATTTTGTATATCTTATTTAATTTTATTGTTTTATAATAGAAAGTTATTAAAGTATAATATAAACTGCTTTTACACATTAAAAAATCCTAGATATGAATGGTTTCTTAGATAAACTAAAAATTTAGTGGAGAATATCCATGCCAAAATGACAATTTCTAGCTATGTGGTTAAAGAAACCTTGATTAATAGCCTTTTATATATTGAGGATATATTTTTGCGTTTCTGTTGCTATAATTAAATCCAAAAAATCCCTTATGTACTTGATATTCCAACACCTAAGCTGCACATACTTACCAAATTTTTATAAATACAGGTTGTTGGTTTTTAAAAATCTTTTTGAAAAGCTTTCTCAAATTTGAATCATTTTATAATAATCAATTTATTGAGGTGGATTTTAACTGTTTTTCATATATATTAACAATACTTAAAAATTCTAAAAATAAATGGCTTCTCAGTGGAACTACAAATTTTGAATAGAACCTCCATGCTAAATTTCAGCTTCTTAGCTTTTGTAGTTTAAGAAAAACCTTAATTAATAGTGTCTTTTAAATATTATAGATTTCTAGAATAATATTTCTCTATTTCCTTATATATAAATAATTCTTAGAATATAGAGTAATACCTTCCAGAGAACGCTTAATTACTTGAAAAGGTTGCTTTAAGATTGATAATAAATAAAAAATTATAATCAAACAAGATTACAAAGTGATAAACAAACAGAAATACTATTTTATATATGTATTTAGAGTATGTTATATCTACATAATATTATGTATAAATTATTGTTACTTCCAATATATAATTAATATATAGTGCACATTGCTTATATTATTATAAAGAATATATGATGTATATGATGTTCATAAATAACCTTTTAGTAGTGTCTAAATTTTAAATTTTATTCGAGGTGGGCTGACCTGGGGACGGTACCGCACCGATTAGGGAAGTGAAGAAAATGGGAAAGGAGGATAAAACCCGAAAACCTCCATGCGCGGCGTATGATAGGCCAGGAACTCCATGGACCGCCTTTGCTATTCGCTATCTCGGTTCGGGGCATTGGCGCGCAAAACCAACACAGTCAAAATCGTCCCCTACCCAAAGTCCATTACTGGGATCGAACTCGGGAGGCAGTGGTAGCTTTTAGTAGTGTCTAGATTAATTAAAATCTCTCAATGAACCACTAAATAAATAAAGCTCACCTTTTCTTAATTTACAGGCTTTATAATTTTCATCTAGAACAGTTTTTTCTAGAAACTTTCTTTACTTTTAATATATAGTTCTATATATAAATAATTATCTTGATCAGAATTGTGATTGAGAAAAGAGATTAAAAATTGCCTTCTTAGTTATACTCTAAGAAGAATATCTATGGCAAATTGTAGTTTTATCTGTACCAAGATATAGTTCTATAGTTTTTACTTATATTAATCAAATTATAAACAAAATTATAAAATAGGAGCTATACGAATTTAAGGCAGTAGCATCATATTAATGCATGGGGTTGACAGTGTTAGATATCATAAAATTGCATAATATTATTCAATCTACCATATTTTTTGTTGCAATAAAGTTGAACCTGGATCCGAAAAAATTCGAAATGTAAATTAAAACTGTGATAGAAGGTTTAAAATGTACATATCCAATTTGTCCTGCTTTGGAGGTTTACCATTTACCGCATCTACAAATTTATAGTACGCTGCCAAAAAAACCAAATTACCATTTATCTTTTTAAACATGAATACTTTAACTGAAAGTTTTAACCCTAAGACTAAAATTCTATACCGTTTACTACTGAATCTTACGCAATTCTAGCTTTATGACAAGCCTTTATAGTGAAACTGTCAAGATAACCCGATCAGATCTTAGAGTTCAAGACAATTCTGATGTTGCAGTGAACGCAACTCAATACAGCTTAAAACTTCTTGAAGAAAATTTTAAGCAGACATTTAGTGAAATCCAAAGCTATAAAGGTATTTTTTTATTTTTAATGTAACTGTTGTGAGAAATCCGGTACATTCGGAGTATCTAGTCTTGATTTCACAAAATTTATACAATGTTTGACATTTTATAACTTAGAGATGACAAGGATTGTTCTGACGCTGAGTTTGGAGCTGATTTAGTAAAATTGGTTTGGAATTGGCAATAATTATTTTAGGGTTTAGACTCTTTTCGGGTGCTTATAACAAAATAAATTTGGGTGAAGTAACAGAAAGCGCCAGGGTGGTGCGTGGTGACGATTACTATGAAGCAGATGAGTAAGAGCATTTTGTCTTTTTTTCGTTTCTTAATTTTTTTGTTTATAAAGTTTTTCTCTTTAATTCAAATAAAATTTGTATTTAGGTTTAATTCAAATATATTAAAATCAAGTTTTTTGGAATTTTTGGCTTTGATAGCTTTATTTTAGGTAAAGCTGTTACTTAGCAAGATGCTATTCAAGTTTTAAATCGCGTCTTGATTAAAATGGGTTGGGCTTTCCTTAAGAAGTTAAGTGCAATTATGTTAGTAAAGCAAGCATTTATGTTTTGAAATCTATGTAAGTTATATTAATAGGCTTTCAGACAATTATTCTTTACTAGATAGTTTGTAAGCGGATTTTTTACTTGCATATTTTTCGGTTTATGGTGAATTTCTTAATTTTTATCTTGATTAAAATCGTTCTTTGTGGGAAGTATAAACGCTTTAGCAGTTTTAAAAATATCTGACGCTTTGGTCTAATCAACACATATATTGTGTGAATTTATGCTTTAATTCTGAATGCAGCACATTCTTTGTAAAACAACTTGTTTTTGTTTTTAAGAATGTTTTTTACCTTTCTGTCCTTATGAAATTTTTAAATCTGGTAAAACAGGGTTTATGGAGGGCTTAACATATTTAATGTTTAGATCTACCGAACAGCTTAGCAAATATGCAAGCGCTGCGATTTCATATAGTGCAATTATTTCTGATTCCAAAGTACCATGGGTAAACACTGTTGAATGTAAAGTTCTTATATTTTTGGCTAGGAAAGGCATTTTTTTGCCGAGAAGATTTTAAATATACCATATGATGCTTCTCAGAAAAAGCTTTCTAGAAGTAAGAAGAGGAGGCTGAATCTCCAAGAAAAGAAAAGACGGGCCAAAGAAGAACATAGGGTCAGCAAATTAATCGAGCTAAAATACCGCTAGAATTTTGTAGGTCAAAAATATTATTGAAATATTTTGTTTTAAAAACCCAGTCAGAATCTAAACTATTTTGGTAGGTTTTAATTTTCAAATAAATGACAAATGTCAGCCGGCAAGCCTTTTTGGCAAGTATAATTATATAAAACCTTTACTATATTATCTACTTTACGCACGTTGGTATTTGTTTTGGATTTTAACTTCTAGACCCATAAACACGTAAAAGCATCTTTTACAGTTATCTTTTATTTTTATACAATCAGTTATCAGATGATATTGCCAACCTTTATTTGAAGTAGGAAAGTAGTATAAGCGTGAAAACCCTTATACATTTATTAGTTGTCAGCCAAAAGTCTTATTTTGTTTTCAAGATTACTATTTCAAAAAATGGAAGTTTGATTATATTACGGACTCATCTAGTACTAAAAAGAAACTTGATTATATTACTATTTTGTAAACTGTCAAAACTGGTATGAAGCTACAAAATGATGTTGGTTTCATGTATGTGATACTGCTATGCCTCTTGAGGTAAAACATGGCTACTGTTTTATAGTCAATTAAATTATTATTAGCTTTGCTATTATATAGTGCAAGTTTAGCAAAAAAGAATTACAAACGCTGGAGAGTTATGTTATGTATATCAGTTCTTATTATAAATCATCAAATGACGATATAAAAGTATTATAAAATATCTAGTCTAAAAAATACTTATTATTTTACAGGTTTAAACTTGATTATTATAAATTTTAAATGTAGTTATGGCTTACAATATTATCAATATATAAGCAGGTTTTGATCTTTTGGCTTGTCTATCATGTACTCAAATTACATAAAAAGCAGTTTAGTCAATTATTAGTTAAAAGAAAACTATTTTGTTGTCATCATATTTCTATACAGATAATATTTTTTATATTTTTGGAAGTTTGATCTTTAGATAGATGTGATATATCATTTTTGAAATTATGATTAACTTTTCACTATATCAAGGTATGTGGTAAACAAATAATGGAATATAGTAGATGGCGAGGGAGGATCATTGGCTGTTACATTGTGTGTATCTCAAAAGAGCAGTTAAAGGACAAGGATAGGCATGTCTATTAGATAGGTGGGCTCAAAATTGGTATTGATAAGGTTAGATTTAAGAAAATATTCAGATGTAAGAACATAACAGTTAGTATGTGAGAAAGTGGCTTTAGTGTAAAAGTTTTAAAGTAGTTAGGGTGATAACAGAGTTTATGACCTGACTGAGTGTATTACTCCACAGCAACAACAGTTCTTTAGTCTGTTTTGTAAAAGTTAACGATGGTGATAACCTTTTACCATGAACTTGTCAGAAAGTTAGGGGTGAGGTACTATTGTAGTGTGTTTGTGCTGCCTCATAACAACAATATAGACAGGAACATCTCAAATGCTTTGGCTGTAGCATCATTTAGCGCAAATTTTTAAATTTTAGATTATATGATTGTAGTAAGTACATAGAGTATATGTTTTTTCTTAAAGTCTGCAAGATTAATTGCCATATTATCACATTTAATAGCCTAGTGTTCAGAATTACATTAATTAGGACCTATCAATTCTCCATAGGAAAAGGTCTATTAACCCTTTCAGTGATTTTCAAAAAAAAAATCATCCATTTTTTGGCCTTAAAGTTGGCACGAATTTCTTAGCCGACATTCACTCTTTTTAACCGACTTTAAAAAAAGAAGGTTATCAATTTGACCTGTATGTATGTTTTTTTTTTTTTTTTCTATGTTTGTTCGCGCATAACTCTGAAGATACTGGACCGATTTGGATGATCATCTCCAAAAAACGAGGATGCTCCAACTTAGGTCCCATTTTACTTTTGTAAGTATTGGGCAAGTATCTGCCCATTAATTTAGTAAATATATCAAAATGGGCTCGGAAGCGATGGATACTTGTGGGACTAATACAGCTCCGAATAAACTTTTTTCCGGTGCGGTGAAGCGATAGCTTCGAAGCGCTTTGATATGGCCTATGGCTGGGGGATATGTTCAAAATTCAGTCAGTATGAGCTCAAAGCGGGACGAGCTTAAATCATTATAGATGGCTATCGTTTTTGCATAATTTGACCAATAAACTCATCTAAATTTGATAAAAATAAATTATTTTAGATAGCGATCAATAAGTTTACATAGATTGACTAATAAAAGCAACCAAATCTAATAAAATGAATTACTGTAGATGGCGATCAGTAAATTTGGCATATGTTGACCAATAAAATCATCTAAATTTAATAAAATGAAGTATTGTAGATGATAATAAGTAAATTTAGTATAATTTGACCAATTAAATCAGCTAAATTTAATAAAATGAATTATTAGTATATTTGTTTATAAGATACTATATATAATAGATATCCAATAAGTTTTAATTTTATAGAGAAATAGTAAGGGGTCAAAAACAATATATAGAGATAGTAATATTTAATAAAAGTAGGAAAAAGAGTCACTTTTAAAAATGCACTAATTTTTTGAGGGAAAAGAGCTGGGGGTAAAGTTTTTTGGAAAAAAAGAATATTCTCAAAAAAAATTGGGAAAGAACCTCCTTTAAAAAAGCTCTAAAAAGTATAAAATAATTGAGAAATTAAGTCTACTCACTAAAACCCTTTTTAAAGTTGGTGCCATATTTTAACTGACTTATAATAGATATTTATAATTTATATACTTAGTACTATTTATTCTAAGTTGTTTATAGTTTACACTTGGACCCAATCCAAACATAAGATATAATTTGTATTTATGAGCAAAATTCTATAATTCAATATAAAATATAGTGCCAACTTCAAAAAGAGTTTTATTGAGTAGGCTTAATTTCAATTATTTCATACTATTTAGAGCTTTTTTTAAAGGAGGTTCTTTTTCCCAAATTTTTTTTAGATTTACATACTCCTCAGTTTTTGGATGCATATATGCATTTTTAGATTTACATACCCCTCAGTTTTTGGATGCACATATGCATCAAATGATTTAAAGGGTTAAGTGGCAGCAATTTATCATGATTTATCCAACCAAATTCTTGCCTAAGTTAGTCTATATATATAAAAATGCATGTCTGTCTGTGTGTATATATGTATGTCCTGAATGCATTTCTATACCATTCATCCAATTGTGATGAAACTTTGGTGAGTTGTTGTGTGCATGCCTGAGAAGGTTTATAAACTTTAAAAAATATTATTTTTTTAGTAAAATAAAAAGTTTTATATATAGTAAGTGAAAGTCCTATATATACTTTGATGGTATTTGCTATATTGTTACAGCTGAGCAGTTTGATATTCAGCTGATTTGATATTTTAGATGGTTTTGTTAAGTAGTTAGTGGTCATTTGGGTATTTAACAAGTTTGTCTAAATCAAAACTTCAAATCAAAAGTCCAATTGATTTTAAAAATACCTCCTCTAGCATAATCGCCTAGTTGCACATATTTTTTTTCTCTGTATATACATCACTTTTTAAATCAAAAAGTGAACTGAACAAGAATTGAAAGAGCAATCAAATGCCAGTGTGCACTGCAATTATAGAGCAGTGAACAATGGCCAACCACCCAAGCATAAAGAAGTTAATCCACCTATCTGTGTGCAGCACATAGAAACAGAAAACTTGCCTACACCGATATTAATTAACAATAATATTATGAGGGATGCTATGATGGACATACCATCTAACAAAATTCCCGCTGGCCCAAGCCCCCACATGACTAGAAATGAGAAAGGGCAATACAACATGTGTACATCAAGAAACAATCTGGTGACACAAACAATGATAAAACATGTGAACGCGTTGATGGGTCATGGGGCCCTTGCAACTAGCATGGATAATGGGGTCAACTCTCTCTGATTGGTGACCACCAACAACCAGATGACAAGAGAAACCTTCTGGGAGTGAGGCCTGATGCCAAGAGCAGCGGTGTCAGGAATATTCCCCATTGAACCCCAACCAGTGGAGGGGATTAGAGCCTAAGAGGGTGAGAAAATTTTTGTGAAAAAACAAAAAACCTGGAAAAAGTATTGGTAGGATCTGAAACTGACTTAGATTCAATTGACAAAATCAGCAGCTCAAACCAACAGAGCAAAGCTATAAAAAGTTTTCTACCAACATGGAGAAACTTACCAAATCCGCTCAGGGTATTTGAGTAAAGAAAAAGTCAGGCTCCAATTCCAAAAAGGCCCAGTTGGGGGGGGTAAATGGTCACCAACCAAAATCAATTTGGTGATATGAGAAAATCATCAGGCGTGATCCCTGATATGCCATTGAGTGCAATCCCTGATGAAGTCATGTCAGCAGGGAGCTCTAGCTCAACCATAAATTGATGGCTGATCCCAAATAACCAATTGCCAAACCAATATGATCCATCAGGGAACCAACCCCGATGGGGGTG
>JAKSZP010012305.1:0-70374 GCA_022478985.1 Massospora cicadina
ACAACTGAGGGGGGGAGGGTTGGCGAAAAATCAGACCTTCAGGGCCATCTCAAAGTGTACCTGAAAGTGGGTGACTATGGGAAGGGTCCACACCCGGTCAAAGGCAGCACGAAGGAAGGAGTTATGGATGGTCCAGATGGCTTTGGCATAGGCGAGGACATGGAGGGGTCGGTGGCAACCAGGCAATGTCTGATCAAACATGGGGTTTTGAAAGGGGTTCCCAAACCAGGCTGACATGGGGGGACCCCGGGGCCTTTGGCCAAAATGTGGACACCAAGGCGAAAAAACCCTGGAGGTGGGAGTCAATAGGCTCCACAAAGTGGGGCAGCTTTGGTGCTGGGGTAGGGCCAGTCCGGTCCCCTGTCCTGTATGAACAGTGGAGCACCCTCCAAAAGGTGTTGGACCCCTTTTGTGACAGGATGGGGTGATAGACGCCTTTTCAAATTCCGGTCAAATCTCACGGAGGGGGGGAGGAGCTCAAGGAGTCTTGGGCGGATGGGAGGACGATTTTGGGGGTTGGGGGAGGGACAACTTGTTAATTGTGCACAATTGCATGGTGGGGGGGCTGAGGCCGGGGCATTCCCTTCGATGGGAAGGCATGGTGGATCCGCGCCCTATTGTTTCAGGGCAAGGAGAGCCTGGTTCCAGTAGGGGGATGAGGATTTTTTCCGCGATGGCCGGGGGGTTTTGTGAGCCCCCCCCCCAATGAGGTAAAAGGGCCTGGAAGACCCAGAGCTGCGCCCTGACGGCGGGGGGCGGGCGCCCATTGGGGCAGGGGGGTCGCGCCCCAGCGACAATCGGCCGGGGAATTCGGAAGATTGTGGTGGCGTGGGATCGCGTGTCCAGAAGCCCTGGGCCCCCCTTCATTCAGGGTCAGGAACTGGTTGAGAGGGCCATTGGGGATGGTTTGAGCCCCAGACCCCAAAAGCGGAGGAGTACATTGAGCCGCGTATAAAAGGCATCTGTGAATGGGCAGACGTGTGCTAGGAACCAGACTTTGTCCTTGTTGGTTGGTGAGAACGCCCAGGTGACGGAAGGTACCGCGCTCAGGTTCAATACCAAATGGTGGGGGGAAGGTGGGGGAGCCGACCTGTACAACTGTTGTCTTGGAGGTGTTGACCATGGCGTTGGACGCCTTGGTGTACCTCTCAATGGTCACAGCAGCGAGGGGCAACATCCCCAGGGCAGCCAAATGCAATGGCAGTGTCATCTGAAAATGCCATGGTGCGTGTGGGGGCTTTACCTGGGACCAGAATCCCTGTTAGCTTGTCCTGTAAGGAGGCCAAGAGGGGGTCAAGGGTGATGTTAAAAAGGATAGGGCTCAGGGGTCCCCTTGCCGGAGACCTTGTCCAACTGGTACTGCCACTGTAAAACCCATTGGCGCCAGGACTCTGGTGTGGAGCTGGTCATAGAGCGCTGATATCCAGCGCCTAGCTGCGGGTGGGAGATGGAAGCGGGCCAGTGAAGCATCAATATACTTCCAGGCTACCCGATCATATGCTTTCTCCATATCCAGGAGAGCTACAAAGCCATTCACCTTACGAGAGTTAGCAGTCAAATTCACGTGAAGGTCATTATAGATGTCCCATAACGACCTCCCCGGAATAAAAACGTGCTGGGATGGGGAGAGGCGAGGTGACACCCATTTGGTGATGCGGTTGGCCAGAAGCTTCGTGAAGAGCTTGTGGTCTGTGTTGATCAACGCTATGGGGCGCCAGTTCGCCAGGTTCTCACGGTCTGACTTCTTGGGAATGAGGGTCGTGATTGGGCCTCTGGAGTTGGGGAGGACCTCGCCATTCACCAAGAGTGCGGCGAAGAGGCCGCGGAGGGTTCTGGCTATCACTGCAGGTTCCAGAAGGTACACCTCGAAGGTTATTCCATCTGGGCCTGGGGATTTAAGCCGTGGGGATTTCAGAAGGGTTTCCATCACCTCCTGGATGTAAATAGGCGCCAGTAGAGCCTCATCAGCCGTGGGTCAATGGGCGGCTCTGGAGCCCGCCACAGGAAGTCTTGGATGTCCGATGGGTCCACCTGGGTGGCATGGAAGAGGCTGGAGTAGAAGCGGTGTAGTTCCTGCGTGATTTCCTCCTTATCAGAAGTGGTTGTAGTGCCAATCTTCAGTGTAGTAATATCCTGCGCTGTTGACTGGGATTTCTGTTTCTGAAGGAAGAAGCGGTGGGCGTTCCCATTGAGCATAGTACCGAGAGATGTTGTAAAGTTTGCTGCCCGTTCTTCCTGCAGTGTGAGCTCCAAGCGGAGTGCTTCCTGCGCCGCTTCCCAGTCTTCCAACCATCTGGGAGAGGGCGAAGGCTGGCAGTTTCGCTCCAGATGTCTGATTCTGGCTTCCGCCCTTTTGACTCTGGCGCGAGCTGCAGTCATCTGGGCTTTGGCACAGTTGTAAGCAACGCGGGTGATGCCCTCCTTGGTCACCGCCCATCTATCCTTGTGGTCAATCAGGTGGGGTGGAGGGGAGGTGAGAGTCTCCTGGATGGTCATAGACAGCTTCTCCTTAGTGAAGGGGTTGTTGAGAAGAGCTGGGGCAACCCTAGGCCAGAACCTACGCGACGGTCTAAGTGTGGTGGTGAGGACAACGGTGAGTGACCTGTGATCACTCAGATGGTTGTCACGAGAGATGGGAGAGGAGATGCGGCCAATTAGCAGGGGGCCAATCAGTGCCATATCTATGCGTGACGCTGACTGGAAAGCTCCTCTATCATACTGGATCCTAGTCATGCAACCTAGGCCAGACTCGGAGGGTGGAAGCGCATCTATAAAGCAACTCAGGAGAAGGAAATACTGGAGGCGACTTGATCCAGGGCGTTCCTTTGCTGCAGGGGGGCAAGAGTCACGGACGCGACTTATGGTTGTATTGAAATCTTTTAAGAGGACTGTATTCCGTGGGAGATTGAGTTGGACGAGCCCTTCCAAGAGCCGATTTTGCTACTGACCTGCATTAGGCAGGTAGATGCTTGCAGCGAAGAAGGAGAAGTCAGGAGTGGTGAGTTTGGCCAGTATGAGGCGGCCACCTAGATATTTTGAAAAAGAATGGATTTTAACCTGGGGATTCAAAACAATAAGGGCGGCATGGTTTGTCCAGAAGGAGTTACCTCCAAACTGTTCATTCCATGCAGATTGTTCGTGGGGGAGGATATGGGGCTCCTGGACAGCAGCGATGTCAATTTGTGCTGACCTGAAGTTGCGGAGAAGGCAGGCTCTCTTCTTAAAGTCCCGCAACCCATTTGCGTTGATGGATTGCAGGGCCAGGGTGCTGCCATGGGGACTCATAGCTGTTCCCCTCCATGTCCTGGGGGGTTGCCAGCGCTTAAACCTGCTGCTGTGAGGCGGCTAGTTTTGAGTCCTTTAGCTTGACTATTAGCTGCAATCCGTGAGGAGCGTCGAGGGTTCTGAGGGGAAGGAGAGGGTGGGGGGGCGGAGGACCCAGTAAGCCATCCTAGGATGCTGCCCCCACTCCGTTGCAGGGGAAGGACCTGAGGGTGCTCAATGGTGACCTCCGCGGTGTCCCCATTTGACGAGTATGAGTCCATATTCACTTCTTCAACACTGCAAAGGATCCGCAAGAAATGGACTGTGGGGTTGGGGTAGGACTCTTTGAGGTGGCACTTCTACCACAGGCCGCGGGTTGCCAGTCCATGCTGGTGGGCACAGCTCCATTGGGAGCTGAGGGTTGATGCGATAAATTGCTGGTGGAGGTTGGTGGGGGTGCCGCGGAGCCCTGAGTGGGGGTGGCTGACGAGGGGCACCCTGTGGGAGATGCCTTGCGCTTGGTGAGAGAGGGAGTTCACTCTAGTAGATTGGAGGGGGTGCCCACTGGAAGGGGGGCATGAGCGCGAAGGTATCCCATACCAATAGTGGGGTTAGCTGTTTCAACTGCTAGGCCTAAGGCCTCAGGGGACAGGTCTTGAATGGGAACCCATTGTGTGGGTTGTGGAATTGCTGCTGCGGCCACGTGGGATCGTTTTTGGCTTGGTTTAGGCCCCTGGGTGGTGGCTAAGAGGGCTTGTTTTCAAGCTGTGCAGCCACTATACAAGTGTCCAAGGGCGTTACACCATGAACACCGGGGGTGCGCCTGATCAGGGTCGACAAAAAAGATCTCAGGGCATGCCCCAACTACCGCCACATGAGGAATAACCTCAATGTTGTGGGATACAGTGGGGGAGGGGATGAACGACGCCCTAGCGGTGAGAGCTCTTTGAGTGGGAGCATAGTAAGAGGGGACGCTAAAGTCCACTGAAAAAACAGACCTAAACTCCATTAAACCACGATGGAGCGCCAGTTTAAGAGACTCAGGATCAACAGTCGTTGGTAGGTTGAAATGTAACCCATGAAATTTTCTCCAGGTGAGAGCGTGTGCAGGAGATGCAAAGAGATCCACGCGGAATAATGACCTGGAGGGTGGCAGCATGGTCAGTAAGGGCAGCTTCAGTGAAGCCCACATCGATGTAGTGGCCCTCCACTTATTCATGGATGGTGGTGTTAATTGGGAATGTCTCCGCAATCGCTGCAAAGTATGAGAAGTTTTTCTCCATATAGAATTCAACAGGATTATGCCCATGTTAAAGGCGAATTGCGTGGGAGAGGGTTGAGTGAGGTAGAGCTTTTTGTGCTTTAGTTTCAGCCCATTTCTTCTTAACATCAGCAATAAACGCAACTTCACAGGGATCAGCTTTGGGTAGCATTGGTGCCATAGGTTTTTGCCACGCCCCAGTGGCTCCTTTGGTACGTTTGTGTTTGCTTTGGGCTGCAATCGCGGGTTGAGTGTGAGCTGGTGGTTTGGACAAGTTTGCGGAGTTCCCTTGTTGCTGGAATGTTACAGCTATTGCTGGCGTCATATTAAATTGAGGGGCGGATTGTTGGGCCTCGCTATATTGGGGAAGCCCATCCAGATTGGAATTAACTCCAGCCAATTGGGAGGAGGCAGATGTTTCATCACCATCCTAATCTATTTGGGTAAATTCAGCCCGAGTATTTGCTGTGATTTCATGGGCAAAACTTACTGGCTGAGTGGTGAATTGGTCGTTTTCAGTATATGGAGATAAAGTGCCAACTTGAGAAGTGCCGATTATGGGGTTTAAATGGGACGGGTGAGATTGGAACTGGTGTGAAGTTCCAAAATCTGAACCATTTAAATCCCCATTGGGAAGAGTAGATTGTCCCAATTTGGTGCTTAGTGAACCAGAATGTGCGGCTAATCCATCCTTACATCCGAGGGTTTGGAGGCCAGGTGATTGTTGGGCCTCGCTAAATTGGGGAGGCCCATCCAGATTGGAATTAACTCCAGCCAATTGGGAGGAGGGCGATGTTTCATCACCATCCCAATCTATTTGGGTAAATTCAGCCTGAGTATTTGCTGTGATTTCATGGGCAAAACTCACTGGCTGATTGGTGAATTAGTCGTTTTCAGCATATGGAGATAAAGTGCCAACTTGAGAAGTGCCGATTACGGGGTTTAAATGGGACGGATGAAATTAGAACTGGTGTGAAGTTCCAAAATCTAAACCATTTAAATCCCCATTGGGAAGAGTAGATTGTTCTAATTTGGTGCTTAGTGAACCAGAATGTGCGGCTAATCCAACCTTACATCCAAGGGTTTGGAGGCCAGGTGATTGTTGGGCCTCGCTAAATTGGGGAGGCCCATCCAGATTGGAATTAACTCCAGCCAATTGGGAGGAGGGCGATGTTTCATCACCATCCAAATCTATTTGGGTAAAATCAGCCCAACTATTTGCTGTGATTTCGTGGGCTTAACTCACTGGCTAATTGGTGAATTGGTCGTTTTCAGCATATGGAGATAAAGTGCCGACTTGAAAAGTGCCAATTATGGGGTTTAAATGGGACGGGTGAGATTGGAACTGGTGTAAAGTTCCAAAATCCGAACCATTTGAATCCTCATTGGGAAGAGTAGATTGTCCCAATTTGGTGCTTAGTGAACCAGAATGTGCGGCTAATCCAACCTTACATCTGAGGGTTTGGGGGCCAGGTAGCTGGGTATCGCCCCTCATTGAGGGAGCCAGAAACACGGTGTCAGCAATAATAGATGGGGCTGAATTAGCTGACACAATGGGGGAGGTGAATGCCTGGATGGGATGAGTTGCATTCAACCGATCAGACGCCATTAAAACAGCGTGGGTGATGGCTTCCTTGGTTGGAGGGGGCCCAGCGGGTTAGTGGGAGGCAGCGCACACAGAGCTGTTAGGCGTGCAGGTTGCAGAAGTGCGATCAGGTGAACTGGCGCTAGTTAAAGTAGCTTTAGGTTGGGGGGTGGTGCCTGCTTTCATGGCCGCTGCTTGAGAGCGGGTGATTCTGGTTGACCCTGAGGTGGGTGGCTGAGGGTTGCTACGTTTGGGGTGGTGCTGGCTCGTTTGGCAGAGCCTGCGGGTTCTTTTGCGGGGTTGCCCGCCATATTTGCTAATAGTTTTCGTAAATCTCTTTAGTGAAGCTAAATTTCAGGCTGAATTGATTTTCGAAAAGTGATGCTTAGCAGAAAGAGATATGCGGACCTAATGTTTTGCTTCAAAAATGTCAAAGTATGTACACTCAGAGTAAGAAGAATCTTGCCTGTTTAATAAATGTACATTTAAAGAATCTCTTTTTCAAGGTAGTTCATAATTCCTCACCGACTTTAGTGTATTCTTTGACAATAGCGCCCACTGGGAGGGTGACGTTTACTCCTTTTCAGGGAAGATGCATCTGAGGTCGGGACCAGCTTGTTTGTAGAGAATTGGTCAACCATTTGACAGGTTTATGGCTTCAGTTGCTCCTGAGGTCTATCTTCTGCCACTGCCTTGGCTTGCACTTTTGTCAGTACATTTACCCTTCTAACCGGCTGCTGATATAAAAACTCGTCATTGTGCTGAGGGACTTCCACTGATACACTTTGATAGGATCATGTGGGACGTTTGGGGTTGAGATAGCAGAGTAAGAGAGT
Source organism: Massospora cicadina (assembly GCA_022478985.1). Classification (NCBI taxonomy): domain Eukaryota; kingdom Fungi; phylum Entomophthoromycota; class Entomophthoromycetes; order Entomophthorales; family Entomophthoraceae; genus Massospora; species Massospora cicadina. The sequence continues at coordinate 6,947 of JAKSZP010012305.1, forward strand.
CCCATCTCTACTATGCTACATTTTATCCCAGGTAGTATTAATCCTGGTGTGCATAGTGAACCTGACGATTGAGGCATCTCTGGGTAAGGTGGCCAGGGCGACTGCATTCAAAAAAATTCAAACTTTAGGGTCCACGCCCTTGGTTCTTGTAAGATGGGCTAGGCCAATAATTTGATAGTTGGAAATTGGAGTAACCAGGGCCAGGTTGATATGTTGACTGCTTACATTCGGTGTAAACAGGCCCAGGTCAAAATTGGGCTGCTGGCAACTATCATAAGCAGGTCTGGATCAAAAGTTAATTTGCTGGGGGTGACTTGGACACGGGCGAGGTGCATAATTATAATAAGGGTGAGGATTACTAGGCGGATTCTGAACAGTAAGGGAAAATCCACCCATATAAGAAGGTGATTGATGGCTGCAGTATGTTTCTGATTTGTATTGGGCAGAGTAAAAGTAGCAGATAGATAGCTAAAGATTTAACAATCTTGAGCAGGGGTACTTTATCCTCCATAAACAGAGTCATGACATTATAAAGTTTATGGAATGGCTTCACCATGGAGGTCATCGTAATTCCCATATTGGATTCAGATAAGGTCCCTTCCCCAATTAACATGTGGGCTTCAACCGTAAATCATTAACAAATGCATTAAGGGTATCATTAATCTGAAATACAATGGTCAAGAACTCAGTTATCTGCTGTGACATTTTACAGTACTTCTGAACAACTGCAGCACGGTATCCTTTACCACTTGATATGTAATGAAACTGCTTGAAAGGCAGCAAGTATCTTGGTCAGCGCATCAACATTCAAGGCGGATATCAGCAATTTAGCCTTGTGCCAATCTAAGGCTCCTTCCGCTGCAAAATCAAATCATTTAAAAAAACCCATTGATGTTACCATCGTGGTCAGAAGGAGGCAGCTATTTATACAAACCTCCTCCTCCCACTCATAACTGCGGGCCTTTGGAGCATACTGAGGAATATTTGAGACCCATAGGTGGTATCTCGTCAAGGTGCTGGTTTGGTAGGGCCAGCGGCGTGCGGCTTGTCTGCTACTTCAGAGGTAACGTGGGTCCCTTCAATGGGCAGTACAGCCATCACCTGGGGAATTGGTTCACTGATACATAATCATCTCTGAGGTGGCCATCATGGGCGGTGTAGCTAACGCTGCACGCAGTTTTAGTGAAAGTCTCCTTGATTGGGTATCTGGCCTCATATTTGTCATAATATATTTATAAGTGGCACCTTATAGTTTGTCCACTTCCCAATATGAGCGCTGAGGGTGGGAGTACTGTTCAACTTCCACTCTATAAAATGTATTCATTCATTAGTGTCATCCAGGAGATTAGCAGTTTCCTGTTCTGTTATTCAAGGGAACACATATTGCTGAACGTGTCATAAGGCTGTTTATTACATCATTACGCTCCTGAAGGAGCTAATTCTGCTTCTTGGGCACTGCATCTAAAGCAAGTTTAAGTTCTGCATAAACAGCTGACACAATGTGCTGTGAGGATTCCCTATCAATTCAGGCCTGATGTGACATGGCCAGCGACTGGAGAGTTTTATTTTAACTGCTGTGTGTAAAAATGGGTTCCAAGTAGTGAGCGCCATTGCTATAAATTTGGCAATATCGTTGAGAAACGGCATAAGGGTGCACAGGGTTAGTTACCACTGAGCAACAGATGGACAACATGGGGATCGCTGGTCCTTGAGAAAAACCTAAAGTTTTAAAAATGGAGCAATTATCTCCAGCCACACCACTTTATTTAAGCTACTACTACTAGCAGATTCTTCTTCTCTGCTCTCTTCTTCCTATTAACAATCCTATTCCTTCAATCTTCTCATCTCAATTATATATCAGTGACTTTGGATGATATGAATCCATTTTCTTGAGTTATTCTTAACACCGTATCCTCATTGGTTCATCATTATAAACTGTGAGGTCCAAACAGGGTCTATTATTCATAATTCATTATTGTCTTAGTTTTAGGAAATTTACTCAAAATTCATCCTGAGTTAATATTGCCTTATCAACTTATTTGGAGGCGATCTAATAACTACTCTTCCTGGGCTTATCATCGCCTTATCAAAGGCGCTTGAATATTTGTGCATTATTAAATTGTGGTTGATGGATTTTAGCCAATCTGCTGCAGCTATTTGGGGTTTATCATCCAGTCATATCAGAATTTCAACAGGACCCTTTGAGATCATAAAGAAGACGTCTTCTGATGCCTAAACTATGAAGGATCCTACTAAGGGTCATCTTATTGAGTATATGCCAAGTTTCTGGGAAAATATTACCTGCACCAAGAACATCCAGTCTTTAGTTCAAAATAACTGATCAGACCCCCACTCATCTTGGTTACTTGATGTTTGGTCAAGTGGGGGGAGTGTTGCAATTTTTTGACCAACCATAAACTGATGCAAAATTTATGAATTAATTCTTTTTGAGGTGGGTCAACAATGGGACAAATATACCGTACAAATGGAAGGGATATTGAGTAGGGAGCGAGAAATATAGGAGTGGAGGACAAAACCCAAGTACTGTAGGTAAAACCTTCCTGCACGTGTTCTGATAAGCTGAGATTATATGATCTAACTTCACTAGTTTGCTTGATCAGACTGAGGCATGGTGCGCGAATCCACATTTATTGATATCCTCTTGGCACAGAAATACAATTTCTTCCATGACTGGATTTGAACCTGCATTGTGAGGGGTGATAGTGGGACGCCCATCCTGACTATGCCACACCCCCTAGATGCAAAATTTAGTTAATATTTATATTTCACTAATAATTTAGAGACATATTTTATTAATGTAAGGAGTATCAAGTGCATGGTCTTCACTTCATAAGGATTCACTCAAGTTGCATAAAATTACTTTTGGTGCTCTTGCCAAGCGCTAAAGTTTTATAAATCTAGTGGATATAAACCTATAACACCCTGGTGCAACTTATAGCCCTTTGATCTAATACTTGCTTTTGCTCTTGGCCTCAGAAGATTAGATCTGCTTCCACTACCTATATTTTTATCCTTTTTTTCCCTTGCGCCAGAATAAACTATTTGGTACAAGGATCCTATTTTTATTATGGCTCTCCACCAGAACTCTAATGCAATCAGTTGATCGCAACTGAAATAGAAATCTGCTGAGCCTTAGTAATTTAGTCAGTAAGTCTAAATTTAATTTTTAGCTCACAAGTCTACCACCTTGGGGTGCTGCTTAGTACACATGAAAAGCACCAATAGAACGCTAGAAGAAGGGCATATCTAGGCAGAATCCAAAGGGTGAAAGGATCTTTTTTATATGTTGCTAGAAAGCCTTAGAGAAGAAGATATTCTGGTGAGCAGTAAAGCCTTTGGAGTAAAAATACTACATTGTGCTTTTTTAATTGGTAATAAAAAATACCTTCTGCTGAAACTTTTCTTTTGCAGGTTAATATGGTTGCTGTCCTCGTATATTATCTTAATTGTTTGAGTTTAAAAAACCGTGCCCTTTTAGATTTGATGCCTTAGCGCCAGTTATAACAATTATTTTTTCAATATCACTTTTGTTTTGAAACATGATAAAGATAAACCCTTTATTGTGACTTTTGAAACCTTAGGATGCAGTGGGTGCCATCCTATTACATGAGCTTGAGGGACAGAACGTCCTGTTGTTTTTATTAAAGAAGTCTAGCATAACTGAGTACTCTTGGTTATATTGGAAAAATTATTATCTTTAGTGGCCAAAAATATTGATGCTTTCAGGTTTAATAGTTTTGTGAAGGTCAGAACCTTTGTAGTTTACTCATCTATTAGTCTTTGATAGTTTAGCAGGTATCTATAAGGGCTGCTGTGTTACTAAGACAAGTCTCTTAATGAAAGTTTGTCATTAACGCTACTCTATTTTCATAAACAGGCAAGATCTTTGTATATTATCAGGCAGGAAAATCTGAAGGTATCTTAATTTAGTCAGAAATTGTAGATGTTTATAGGACCTTGTATAAAATAGATCATTTATATTAGACATCGAGGGAAAATTAATATTGTGTTAGGTATAGTGATCTCTTGATTAACAAGGCGGAGTATGAAGGCTTTTGGCGTACTTGGCCTTCCTTGCTTGCAGTGGCAGTTTCCAATGACCTCTGAAAGGGAAGATATTTATCAAGGGAATCAAGCCTTTTTAGCACTAGTGGTGCCCAATCCAAAAGGGGGAGCCGCCATGCAACTTTATTTACAAATGGGCCAAACAAAGGGATTATTAGAAAGAAAAAATTTCTAATATGAAACCTGTAAAATTTTATAGGTCTGGTTATTAAAGGCTAATAGCCCCTATAAACTTATTACTTGCACAACTTTGGTTCTTGTGCAATTTTTCCATATTGTAAAGTTGTTGATATAATCAGTTGATAATAGTATGACAACTATTATCCATAGTTGAATGGAATTCTTAGATCTCAGCCCAACGCTCAGCCAGTATTTCTGCTCAAAATACTTGAGATGTCTAAAAATAGGGATTTGTTCCCTTGTACTGTATAGCCCAATCTTCTCTGAGATTCCCTGGTGACAGTTTCTCAAGTTTGACACATAGTTAGCAACAATCCCCAATTTGTTTCTGCTTTTTCTCTGTATCCCTGCTCAGATTTTTACTCTTTTCCTTAAAGAGTCTCCCAATTAGATCACACAGTAATGATATCCTTGAGAAAGAATAGAACAATTGAAAGCTGATAAAGTTTACTACTTAAACTATATACCAAGTAAAAACTATAGAACTCTAAACTATAGAGCTATATAACTCTCTCTTTTTATTATAAGTAAATTCTAGGGAATTTATAGTGAAAATTTGCTCATCTAACCCTCATTTGACACCTCTTTGATGATTTGGCAGCTGTTGCCATTGAATCACCCATCCTCGTCGCAGCAGTGATGGTCTTCCCCACCCTGGCTAGGATTCCATCATTGGACATCCTTAAGACCTAAAATGAAAATATTCAGAAAATGTGTCCCTAACTTTTTCCTCTTGATCCAAGAGAACCAACCATATTTGGCTATTGACCAGCTTAGATATTGGGACTTGTTACCCATTAAGGCAGGTCAAGAACCAACTGATTGATTTGCTAGTTTCAGGAGGCATCACTCACCTCACAACTTACTCCTTAAATTCCCAATCAGTCAGTGTTGAAACCTGATTGATCCAAATTGGTACACCTGATAGTTAGTCACTATCAGATGCCCCTATTTCGTCAGCAACTCCTCCTGCCAAGATCTTAAACATTCATCAGGATCGATCCCACAATTGATCTGACCAGGCAAATATCCTAAAATCCCCCAAACATAGTTCCTCCAAAATCAGGGTCAACCAATTTCCAATTCACATCGCATTAAGGAATTATCCCCTAGCGATTCCTGGCAATATAACAGGCTGGGAATATGGGCAAAAGTCCCAACACATCTCCCCTATTGCCTATATTTCCGGTGAGAAAAGGACTGGGGTAGGAGAACAGCACTTCGGAAACTTAGTCAGATACTTCATTTGCTCATGTGGAGTATAATCACCAATACTCAACGCTGCTTAGGACGTCCTTCATCATGTGGCTCTCTTCCTCTTCCTCCTCGCTACCGCCTACTCAGAGTGCAGTTCCCACAATCTACTGTCATGCCAGGCTGATTGATTTATTCATGATTATATTAGTCCCAGGATCTGGTTTCCCCCCCATCAGGGCATATGACCCGCTGTCATATTCAGGATTCTTGGTCTGGAGTCCTCAATATCATGATTTATTCTTCATCCTAGACAGGAGACTCTTGCCTTTATTGTTTCTTTCATGGCCTAATTAAGAATGCTTATTTATCTTCACCCTTTGAGTTTTTCTCTAATAGCCACTTGGCTCATATCATTCTTAATTATTCTCTGGAGAGGTTATCCCATTAACTTTTTATTAATTTCTCCGAAATTGGAGCTTAATGGATTGTAGAGTGCATAATGTTGACTTTCATATAAGTCTGACATTCCCCCTCTCATCCAGCTCATATGTTGAATTCCAAATTGCAGCACCAACAGCTACTCAACGGTTTTTCTGATCAAGATCTTTGGCTCTTCCAGCAGGAGATTCAGGATGCATAATGGATTCTCTTCTATGGTCCTTCCAGGACTCATACACCTAGTCTGGCATCAGCGGCTAGTCCTTCTGTGGAATTACTGGAAATGGTAACACCCTTTGGAAACCAGGATAGCAATCGTTACAAATGGCTCATGGCTGATTCTCCCTCTGTTGTCAATTCCAGAGTTGGATTTTAAAACTCTCCTGAATTCAGCTCCTTTTGCTGATGCGATGAACGTCATCATGGATGCTCCGAAATTTTGCTATACGCTCTTGATTGCTCCTTTCTTGTCAAGTCAGACTTGCTTCCTGAGTTCCTCTTCTGACTCAGACAATACTACAAACCCGCTGTCTTGGCTACTGAGCTCACCATAAGCAACAGTATTTTTTTGAACTTTCCTATGCATAATTGAGGGCCCAAGTCACCCAGGCTTTATCACTAGTGCTGAATCACTTGATCTTGAGAACATTCTAGATTAGGATACCACCGCTTATGCTTTTCGCTTTGCTAGCCAAGTTCTTCAAAGTTGGGCCATGAAGCTTCCAGCCTCTCCCAGGTTCCATCACTCCTTCTGCTTCAGCTTCCAAGAAGCTCATATTTGTCACTTGCAGGATGTCATTCATTACTTTCATGACTATCTCATTTCTGGCACTTTCTATTGGTATCTTCCACTGATGGCTTTAGTAGGGGCATGATTTGGCAACCCCGCCCAGTATCCCTTGTTTGCTGCTGGCCAATATGTCTGCTGTTCTTGACAATGCCCATCAGCAGGCGCTCAAGATTAATCTTCCAGCTCCGGTGCCATATTGGGATTACTTGGGGTTATTCACCAACTGACTCTTTCTATACTGTTGCTTCCCTCTTTTACTCTGGGGTTTTGCGATTGGCTTCTTATGACATCTTAATTTTCCTTCCCCTAGTCACTTTATTGCTTAGATCTGCATCCGCTCGAAGAACTTGGTTTTGTGTAGGTCTAGCCCTTACAAGCATCCAATCTCACATAAATTTTGACAGGTTATACATTCCTACTGAAATCCATCCTCCCTCCCCAAGAGGCGACATGGGCAGAATCATCCCCATATTAAGGATAATCAGTAAAAAAAGATATGAAAATATATTATTTTTTTATGGAGTTTATAATCTTTTTTCCAAAATTTTTATCAAACTTTTATTTTTTTACTTTCTCTTCCCATGGGACTTGACCTTGTTTTGGTTCAGAGGTCCATATTTTTTTCCCAAACTGGATCCTAGGTACTCTTAGACCTATCAGTTTTTTATGGTTCAGAGATCCTTTTTCAGACTTAACCTTTTATATTGGTTCAGAGTTCTTTTTTGGACTTGACCTAATCATCAGGACATGACCAACTTAATGGTTCATCAGTCCTTTGAGAACTCTTTTTTTGTTTTTTTATCTATTCATCACTTTAAATACTTAGCATGAGCTTTCTTTACAACTCTTCCATCCAAGAGATTTTTGATGGAGTAGTGTCAGTCACCTTCTTGGCAATAATCTCAAATGGAACCAACCACATTTCATCCAGTTTGTTTCTTCTCCCAAACCTTGCATATCACAATAGGCAACTCTCTTGCCTATTTGATATTCTTCTAAGGCTGTTCATTCTTAATGTCCATTGATTTTGCTCATATCCTTTTCTTCAACGTAGTATCAAATGCTTGCAATTGCATTTTGATCAGGATAAGTCAGTTGGTTCAAGTACTCTTTGTCACTCATCCCAAATGCTGGTTCCAGTACTGAATGAAGAAATGGCAAAAATGTGGACTTCCTCCCATATAGCAACTTAAATGGCATTCTTCCCATTGTCATATGATGACTGATATTATAGGCAAACATCACCAACCTCAAGTACATTCCCCGCATGGAAGTTCTTCCATGACCAGCTTCCTCAGCATCATGACCAGTGTTCCATTCACTCATTCTACCAGTCCATTTAAATCCAGACAATAGAGTACAGGCAAGACTCCTATGATCCCCATTATCTAATTCAGTCACAGGATCACATGAGATGTAAAATATGTCCCATTATCACTAAACAGGACCTGCGGGCATCCAAGTTGGTATACTAATTGATCCAGGATGAAATTCGCGGTGCTGGTAATGTCTACCTTTTCCAGGGCCTTTTTCTCAACACATATCATCAGATAGTCAATAGGAACTATTATGTACTTGACTCCCTCTGTGCTCATCTTCAGCGGTCCTATCACATTGATGGACACCATATGCCAGGAAAATCCAGGGTGGACCAGCCAGTATCCAGTTGTAATCTTATGTGGCTTGTGCAGCTGGCACTCCATGTAACAAGCTAGATAGTTGGCAACATCATAGTTGATTGATTCCAAGTTGTAGTTCGGTGAATATGATTGGTTGTTTTTCTCAGGCCTCCATGTCCAACAACCTTATGAGCGGCTTGAACAATAGCTACTCTTTCTGATGGCTTTGGAATAGTAACTGCTTCCCATTAATTGTCTTTAAACACTTGTTCATCCATGGTCTCAGTATCTTCCATCACTTTTTGAAGCACACCTTGGATTCTTGGGGCTTGTTCCCAATTTCTCCATCAAGCATTCTCTGGGATAACTCATCCGCCTGCTGGTATACCATCTGGACTATTGGTAACCGTGATAAGCCATCTGCATTCTGATGAGAAGCCCCTGCTCAGTGAACAATCTTGTAATCATAAGCCTGTAGCTTTAGTGCTGACAGGCCAGTCATCCTTCTGGTTCTTATAAATGGTGTAGCCAATTCAACGAGAAGTGGTCCATCACCACTTTGAAGTGTGTTCCATGAATGTACACCCAAAACTGTTTACAGGTTTAAATGACCGCAAGGCATTGATGCTCAGTTACGGTGTAGTTCCTCTCAGTGGCTGAGAGTGTCTAGCTCACATATGCCACCGGGTGTTCATCCCCAAGTTCATCTACTTGGCTTAATATGGCACCATCGCCATCAACAAAGCATCAGTTTGTATAATAAAACTCTCATTTGAAATTCAGATATCTCAAAATTGGAGAATTTATTAGGTACCATAATAACTCATTAGAGGATTCTTGCACTTCTTCATTCCATAGGAATTTTTTCTTCAGATCCTTCAACAGATGGAATAAGGGCTTGATGATTCAGACAAAGTCCCGAATAAATCTTCTGTAGTATCTGACTATTCCAAGGAATAATTGGATGTCTCAGACACTCTTTGGAAGAGCCATCCATTCTATGGCTTCAATCTTTTGGGCTTGCAGCTGCAATCCACTATAGTTGTACATGAATCCAGATATTCCTACTCTTTTTAAAGAAGTGACACTAATTCAGCTTAATCTTCAGGTTAGCCACGGACAGTCTCTTAAATACTTCTTCCAAGTGGTGTAGATGGTCAGTAAATATCCTACTGAACTCATTTATATTGTCCAAGTACACCAGGATGCATGACAACTTCAAGTAATTTAGTATTGCATCCATGCCCTCTGGAACGTCACAGGCGCTTTGAACAGACCATGGGGCATCCTTGTCAGTTGATAAAGCCCCTGCACGGTGATAATTGTGCATTTTTCTTGGTCTTCTCTTTGAAAATCTATTTGCCAATATCCTGATAATAGATCCATTTTATAGAGAAACACTTCGCTTCATCCAATCAATATAGCACATCATCAATTCTTGGTAGTGAGTATGAATCATTCTTTGTAGTCTTGTTCAGCTTCCAATAATTGATTTATTCACCTGATTAGAGCCATCCTTCTTCTTCACAATAAGAATTAGACTCACCCAGGGACTCATGATGGAACTAGAAGCCCATGCTTCATTAGGTTGCTGATTTCTTCCTCCATCACCACTTTGGCCACCTTTGATTATTGAATAAGCTTCATCCTGATCGGCAAATTTTCCCTGGTATTGACCTTGTGGATCACATCTCTTGTGCATCCCAAATAGTGGTCATCCTGGGCGAATACTTCCTGATACTTTCTAAACAATGCGAGCACCTCCTCTTGCTGGCCTTCCATCAGATCAGCGAGTTGCTCTCGTTCAACTAATAGGTTGATACTCTTGGTTACCCTGGCCAGTAATCCCATCTCATTGAAAGTCCCAAAATTGTGGAATCTCCTCAATTTGGCCGTCAGGATCAGATGAACAAACATGATGATTTGATTCTTCCTGATCTTCATCAGTTTTTCACTTGAATTCACTAGGAGAACTCAAATTTCTCCATGGTCTAGCATTATTATTCTAGGAGCCAATCAAGGCTCTACTCTGGATTTCTTCCAGGGGCTTCCGACCTCCCCATACAACAGCTCAGGTATTTCCAATGTCAACCCTGTATCAACTATCATATGTTATCCCAGCAATAAGGTTTTCTCATTCTTGATCCTCAGTGGAAATCCCCAATTTTCTAGGATTTCTGTCAGCATTTCTCATCACTTCCAACCAACTAATTGGTATCAAATTGGGACAATGCCGTCATTTTATATCAAATTTATGAAGTTGTTTCTCCTATTCAGTGGAGCTTATCCATTCTTCTTATATACCAATGGTAACGTCTGACCCAATATGGTCAATGTATTATCCTCATTCATAATATTGGGAGGAACAGGCCTCTCCGCAGCTCTAGACTGTTCCCCATCTATGCCGCAGACTTTTTTCCTGATTCCTTGGTGGCAGCAGACTCTTTCGCTTGTACCACGTTGATTTAATCCTTCAGCTTCTTGCAGTGCACAGCTAAATGTCCCTCCCCTCCTCATTTGTAGCAGACCTTTTCTTTCTTATTCATCCATCTGAACTCTTCAGGCGTATTCTCAGGCCTGGTTCAGTTAACTGTCTCTTTAGAACCTTCTTTCCCCTTTTTGGGATTTATATTGCATACTAGATTGAATTTTAAACTTCTGTTTGGGGCATCGAAAGTTGCTCTCAAGATTTTCAAATTATCTACCATCTGAGAGGTAGTAATTTATGTCATAAACACAGAAGACATAATTTGGTGAAAATTGCAACAGGTCCAAAGGGCTGCTTGTAATGCGATTCTGGCATTGAAATTATCCAGTATCTTTGCTCAAACCAGGATTTGTGATTCCTGATAGAACTGATCTACAAAGCTTGCTCAAGATTCGTCCTTATGCAACTGGATGCCCATAAACTCCTATTTGCACTTTGACATGTGCGTTGGTATCCCAAATTCCTTCATATGGCCACCCTGGCCTCCGCATGCAACCAGCTGTCCCCCTCCAGGTGAGGCAACACTAAGTTCTGACAGTCGGTGTCTAGGCAATTCATAACCATCAACACCTTTTGCCAATCACCATAGCCATACATAGTCATATCAAACAGTTGGAAAAATGCTAGGGCGTTATCCTGATGGAAAGTTGGCAATTTCAGCGTTGCCTTGGATTCCTGAGGTATCTCTAGCTGATTCTCTAGATTTGGCCACTCAGCTTACTTGGGGAGTGACTTTGGGCATCATCTCCAAAGTTGGCAGCAAAAATGGGCAGCATGTTTCTTGGGGTATTTGACTTCCTAATTATCATATGAGGACTTCTTTCTGTGGCATCAGTTGCCGCATATGGCTCACAATTGATTTGTGAGTTTTTAGCTCCATGACCTGCTTGATAAGTCGCTCAATATTAGCGCTGAAATTCCTCAAATGAATGTAATCTGCTTCCCACTATGTTTTCAGATATAAGTCCTCTCAAACTAAGTCCCCTTCTTTCTTTTTTAATAAGGTTACTTTTCCAAGTAACTTATCCTTGAACTCGCAACATCATAAATCCCTTCCTCTATTTTGGCAATTCGTTCTTCAAAGGCTTTGAATTCTCGATGATCCACTGAGTTTAGGACATTCTTATTAATGGTGGCTAACTCTGTCCATAGTTCCTTAACTCATCTTTATACAACATCCTTCTAAGTTCCTCTACTCAACTACACCCCTGTATTGAGCACCACTTTGTATAAATTTATGGTCTAATTATTATTGGCTATTAACCCCTATAAACTTATTACTTGCACAAGTTTGGTTCTTGTGCAATTTTTCCATGTTGTATTGTTGTTGATATAATCAGTTGATAATAGTATGACAACTATTATCCATAGTTGAATGGAATTCTTAGACCTTGGCCCAATGCTCAGCCAGTATTTCTACTCAAAATACTTGAGATGTCTCAAAATAGGGATTTGATCCCTCATACTGTACAACCCAATCTCCTCTGAGATTCCCTGGTGACAGTTTCTCCAGTTTGACACATAGTCGGCAGCAATCCCCAATTATTTTCTGCTTCTTCAATGGATCCCCACCCAGATCCTTAATCTTTTCCTTAAAGGTTCTCCCTTTTATCTTACACAGCATTATTATCCTTGAGAATGAATAAAACAATTGAAAGCTAGTAAAGTTTACTATTTAAACTATATACCAGATGAAAACTATAGAATTCTAAATTATAGAGCTGTATAACTCTCTTTTTTATTATAAGTGAATTCTAGAGAACTTATAGTGGGGATTGGGTCATCTAACCATTGGTTGACACCTCTTTAATGAAACGGCAGCCATTGCCATTGAATCACCCATCCTCATCTCAGTAGTGATGGTCTTCCATACCCTGTCTAGGATTCCATCATTGGACATCCTTGAGACTTAAAATGGAAAGAGTCAGAAAATGTGTCCCTAACGTTTTCCTCTCAATCCAAGAGAACCATCCATATTTGGCTAGCGACCTGCTTAGGTAATGGGACTTGTTACCCATTAAGGCAGATTACAAATCAACTGATTGATTTGCTAGTTGCAGGCAGCATCACTCGCCTCACAACTTATTACTTACATTTCCAATCAATTGGTGATGAAACCTGACTGATATTAGTTGGTACACCTGATAGTTCTACTATAAGATGCCTTTTATTTCGTCAGCAACTCTGACCGATGAGATCTTAAGCATTTGTCCAGATCGATCTCTGATGGATCTGACCAGGTGAATATCAGAATCACCCAAACATAGTTTCTCCAAAATTAGGTCAGCCAATTTCCAATTCACCTTGAATTAGAGAATTATCCCCTAGCGATTCCTGATAATCTAGAAGGCTGGGAATATGGTCAAAAATCCCAATAACACCTCAGCTAAAAGCCTAGGAAGCCATAACAGAAGGGGAGAAAGCTTTGGGGAAGCTTTTTTTTCTTTTGCCCACTTTATCTGTCAGACCATGGCGTACAGCATCAGGGTGGGAGCATCAGCTACATGGGGCATAAGGAGGTATAGTTGTGGGTTTCCTTCATTTTTGAGGCCATCAGTATCCATAGCTCATTGTATTGAGCAATTTGATGCTCAGCAAAAGTGATGTTAGTTGGCGTGCAATTAAATGACTTGATGTGCCAGTGGGTTTCGGGATAATTGGGGATAAAAAAGTAAGTTTTTCTTTGTTGATGCAAGTGCAGCTTGCACCAAAAGTAAGCTCCTAAACTCTTATATTTTTTCATCTTCCTCAAAATTATGAGGAAAATTAGGGATATGAATATCTCAATCTGGGGCTCTATCGCCCCATGAAGTTGCTAGCGAAGTAGGGTGTTGGCAGGGGCAAATGCAGCCTCAACTGCTATTTTGTTAATATTTTTATAATTTGGGAAACCGTTTCAAGGGCAAAAATGGTAGGTGTGCAATTCAGGAGGATAATGAAAGATTACTCCAAAGCAAAATCCAGCTTAACATGGTATGGCCTTTTATCCTCATCAATCCATTTAAAACCCCTAACTGGATTGGATTTGGCCAGCACTGGAGCAGCCACTGGGATTGGGTCAGTGGCAGGAGCTGATTGAATGTATGCTCTTGACCACAGCAACTCAGCTGAAAATGGTTCAGCCATTGACTTGGGATTCCATAATACTGTCAAATTTTGATTAAAAATTAAAATTTAACTTTTGATTGGATGCCGCTTTTAAAGAAGTGCCAAATTACCCCAAGGTTGGGGGAGGGAGGATTGAGCCCATTTGAAGAATTGTAGTGAAACTTCTGCAGGCCCAACGCCCAAGAGATGAGCGGCAGAAGCGGTGGAAGCAGAAACCATAGAGCACTATCACTTTGAGAGGTCAAGCTTAAAGCACAAGGGGCAAATGGCGCAGCCAATTTTGATGTGCATCCAGAATGGGTGATCAGGGGCAGATCTGATCATAGTGTTGGGGGGATTGCAAGATGAGTATCACAGTTGGCTGGATCATCACACAAGTGCGAGGTCCTTCCAGATAATCTGCCCCATTTGGAACCATGAACTACAAAATGGGGTCTGCACCATAACTGGATAGTCCTCCATGAGCTCATGGCAGAGGAATTTGGGGGAGGGATGAGGGGGCAACCCAGCAAACTGGACCACCAAAGTGGCCTCATCTGGGAGCCAGGTTTATTAAGTAGCATGGGATTTTTTTAAAAAATGTTTTGCAGCTTGGCTGCTGCCACTGTAGTGGCTTCCAAATGGAAGCCAAGATCAAAGTACCCCTTAAAGGGGAAGAAGTCAATAAATCCGGGGAGTTTATAAACTGCCATGTCTATCTCAATTATGGCTACGCTCATGTATGGGAAGAGATTCCCATATATGACCTGGAAGCCAAAATGCATATTGCACCGTTGGAGCACCAAAGGGCTTCAGAGCACCGCCTGGGAGCTTTTGAGGTGGTGGGCCAAGTCCCAAGGGGGACATAACGCCTAGTAGCGTTGGGAGGGCTAGCAAAGCCAGCCTAGGTGCACTTCAGCGGTGGTTGAAAGATCCCAGATGATGGCGCACCACCACCCTAAGCCAGGGCAGCAGGCATCAATTTGCATTTACATTGGTAAGTTTTGGCTTAATCAAGCGGTCATTTTTTGTATTTTTTGATGTAATCCGAATTTGGCTTTAATTTAGTTATCATATCAAAAGAAAGATACGGAATAAGCGCCTTTAACATGTAGATTGGCGGATTTAGATGAGGTTTAAGATTCCATTTGCTCTTTCAGGAGATCATTACCTTTATTATTTTGGTATCCACTGAAGCGATGGATATCCTCTGGCTGGGTGGCAATTTAATTTGTGTTCAAATCTTGTCCATTTCAACATGACTTTTTACAATGCCCCCTCAAGATCTTGCTGAGGAGGTACATAACTCCAGAGGAATATGGCATATATCTGATTTGTTACAGATTTCAATATGATAGAGGCAACCAAATATTCCAGTCCTCGTCATAAACCACTAGGTAAGGATCTTATCACTCTGTGTTAAGCTTATGGATTCTTCCTCCGGGCAATGATGGTAAAATAGAACAAGGTCCCCTAACTTACATTCAGGTAAACTGGTTTCTAAGCGTTCTTTAATTAAGCCTTTAATTTACTAATATTCTCCATGGATTTAACGGCTATACTTTGTTATCAGAACAATTCATCAATCGGCCTTTGCATAGCAAGAGTAGTGGTGTATGGGGTCAGGTTTATACTTTGTTGCACTCTTGAGGTCAGTATTGGCTCTCATCCATAAAGGGCCCAAATAGGTGAAATTTGTATAGCTTTGGTGGTAACTAACACAATAAGGTAGCAAAGCAGCGGGAAGATATTCTTTCCATCCAGAAGTTTTGGATTGAGCCATCTGTCAGAGGACGGTTACTAGTGAGCCATTCGCCTTTTCTAAAGCCCCATTAGTAGCAGAGTGGTAGGATGCTTAAAAGATTGGTAGGTGCCCATCAATGAATTGAGATCACTGACTACTTGAGAAAAAAGCTAGTATTATCAGAGAGCAGCACCTTTGGACATAATTAGTGGGAGAAGACCTGTTTTACTAAGAAAGAGGCGGTGGCCTTAGAGGTGGATAAGCCAATGGAGATAGCCTCCATTCATTTCAAAAATTTGTTAACCGCTAAGATTTTATAGCAATAGCCATATAGCGCTGTAGGCAAGGGTCCAGTGACGTTGATGCTAACCATGGCAAACGGAACTGTGAGACTTGAAACTTATTGTTGATAGATTGGATTCAGAGTCTTCTGATTATGCATGTGAAGAAGGAGTTTGATGACGTCTTATATAGTTTAAACCATCCCATCTATTAATATTGTATTTTTCGTTGATTATTCTTGGCTGATAACCCATAAACCAATTAAATGAACAGGTTCTCATTTTGCAATTCACCACATTGTTTGATAGTGAGATATATTTATTTGATAGATATAATGGAGACTAATGTCTGTAAAAGAGTAAGTACTAGAAATTAGGCCCAACGCTTAGCCAGTATTATCTCTCAAAATACTTAAAATGTCCTTAGTAGGAATACGTTCCTGGTACCGCCTAATTTGATCCATGCTCAGATCCTCATTTACGGTTTCTCTCTGTGAAACACAGTTGGTAGAAATCCCCAATCCAGTTCAGCTTCTCTTCTCTGGATCCCCGCTCAGATCCTTACTCTATTTCCTAAATTAGTCTCCCAATTAGAGCACACAGCAATAATTTCCATAAGAGTGAATAGAACTTGATATGGATTCTGATAAAGTATATTAAGATAATACTCTGGTAATTAATGTGTTTTATCAATGAATTCTTAGGTGATTTTATAGTGGAAATTTGGCGCCCAACCCTTGGTTGGCACCTCCTCGATGAAACAGCAGCCGTTGCCATTGAATTACCAATCCTCATCTCATCAGTTATGGCCTTCCCATCTTGGCTAGGATTCATTTGCCAGACATCCTTGAGACCTAAAATGGACAGAGTCAGAAAATGTGCCCCTAATGTTTCCCACTTAATCCCACTGAACTAACCATAATTGTCAAGCGACCTGCTTAGGTAATGGGACTTGTTACCAATTAAGGCAGGTCACAAACCAACTGATTGATTCGCTAGTTTCAGGCGGCATCACTTGCCTCACAACTTATTTCTTAAATTTCAAATTGTTTAGTGATGAAACCTGACTAATCCCAATCAGTACAATTGATAGTTGATAATTGATCAACTATTAGATGCCACTATTTCATCAGCAACTCTGCCCAACAAGATCTTAAGCATTTAATTGGATTGGTAACTGACTGATCTGACCCAGACAAAATAATTTAAAATCCCCCAAACATTGTTATCCCAAAATCAGGGTCAACAGATATCCAATTCTCTTCGCTATAGGGAATTATCCCTTAGTGACCCCTGGTAATCTAGTCAGCTTGGAATATGGGCAAAATTCCCAGCACATCCTCTTTCTTGCCTAGATTTTCAGCGAGAAAAGGATCAGGGGAAGGAGAACACTGCTTTAGACACTTGGTCAAATACTTAATTTGTTCAACCAGAGTACCATCAATCAGTACTCAGCGCTGCTTGGGATGACCTTTAGCATGCGGCTCTCTTCCTCTTTCTCCTGGCTATCACCTATTCAGAGCGCGGTCCCCATGACCTTCTGTTGTGCTGGGCTGATCAATTTAATCATGATTATATGATTCCGGGGATCTGGTTTTTCCCCTGTCAGAGCATATGACCCACTGTCATATCATGATTCTTGGTCCAGCGTCCTTAATTTCCTGATTTTTCCTCTTCCTCAAAAGGAGATTCTTGCTGTCAATGCTTGTTTTATGGTGCAATTAAGAATGATCATTTATGCTCGCCCTTGTTATTTTCTCATAATAGCCTCTTGGCTCATATAATTCTTAATTCTTCTCTGGATAGCTTATCCCATTAATTTTGAGATTAATTTTCTTTGAAATTAGATCTTAATTGATTTCATAGTGCAAATGTTGACTATCATATAAGTCTGACATTCCCTCTTATCTAGCTCATATGTTAAATTCCGAGTCTTGGTACCAACAGCTGCTTAAAACTATGTCTGATAAAGACCTTTTGCTCTTCCAGCTGATGAGTTGATCTGCACGCTGGAACCTCTTCTATGGTCCTTCCAGGACACATACTCACAGTCAAGTACCCATAGACAGTCCTTCCATGAATTTACTGGAAATGGTAACAAACCCTGATGAAACCAGATTAGCAATTGTCTCAAATGATTTGCGACCAAACCTTTCTTATCATCAATTCCTGAGTTAGATTTTAAAACTCTCCTGGATTTGGCTCCATTTGTAGATTCTCCTACAATCATTATTAGCCTCCTGAAGCAATACCCTTTGCTCTTGATTGTTGTTGATCACTGGATTAGACTTGCTTACAGAGTTCCTCTTCCAATTTGGTTAATATTACAAGCCAGATGTTTTGTCCACTGAACTAGCCATTGGAAACAGAGTACAATTCAAACTCCCCTATGCAGAATTAAGGGCCCAAGTAACCAAGGCTTTATCCATAGCTCTGTAATCTTCTAATCTTGAAACATCCTAGATTAAGATGTTGCAGCCTATGGTCTTTACTTTGCCAGCCAAGTTCTTCAAAGTTAGGCCATGAAGCTTCCAGCCTCTCCTGGCTTCCATCGCTCATTCTGTTTCAGCTTCTGAGAAGCTTGTTGTCATCGCCTTCAAGATGCCATTCACTCCTTACATGACTATCTTGTTTCTAGCATGTCCCATTGGTATCTTCCACTGATGGCTTTAATAGAGGGCATGATTTGGCAATCCTCACCTAGTTTCCCTTGCTCAATGCTGGCTTATATTTATGGTGTTCTTGACAAAGCCTTTATCAAGTGCCAAGACCAACTTTCAGCTCCGGTGCCATATATGGATTACTCAGGGTTATTTTCTGACTGCCTCTTCTTGTACTGGTGCTTCCCTCCCCACTCCAGGGTATTATGTTTGGCATATTCCGACATTTCTACTTCTCTTCCCCTAGTCACATTCTTGCAGGGATCTGTATCCACTCAATAACTTGGTTTTGAGTAGGTCTAGCCCTCACTAGCATCTGATCTCACATAAATTTTGATAGGTTGTTTACTCCTACTGTGATCCAACCTCCCTCCCCCAAGAGGCAACATAGGTGGAATCATCCCCAATTTGAGGATAACCAGTAAAAAAATAAAAATTAAAAAAAATTAATTCATTTTTATGCATTTTAATAGTAACGTTTTTTCATGTATTTTTATCAATCATTTATTTTTTCTTTTTTCGATGAGACTTTGCCTTTTTTGGTTCAGCGTTCCATCTTTTTATTTTATTCCCCCAAACTGATTCCTAGGTATAGTTTAGACCTACCAGTTTTCTATGGTTTAGAGGGCTTACTTTTTTGTAAGACTTAATCATCTAGTTTGGTTCAGCGTCCTTTTTTGGACTTGGTCAAATTATTAGGACGACCAACTTAATGGTTCAGAAGTCCTCCAGAAACCCCTTTTTCATTATTTCTTTTCATCGATCCATTGCTTAAATACTTAGCATGGACTCAATTTATTATCTTTCCATCCAAGAGGTACTTGATGGAGTAGGCACCCATCGCCATCTTGGCAATAATTTTAAATGGACCTGACCACAGCACATCCAACTTGTTTCTTCTCCCAAAACCATGATATTGCAATAGGCAACTCTTTCGCTTATTTAGTATTCTGATGAGGCCAGTTGGTTCTTATTGGCCATTATTTTTGCTTGAATCCTTTTCTTAAAAGTCATATTGAATGCTTGCGATTGCATTTCAATTTAGATATTTGTCAATTAGTTCATGTACTGCTCTTCACTCATCCCTGATGTTGGTTCCACCACCAGATATAAATTTGGTGGCAACGCGGACTTCCTTCCATATAGCAACTTAAATGGCATTTTTTTTCTGTCACCATATGATGACTGATATTGTAGGCAAACGTCACAAAACTCAGGCACGTTCCTAATGCATAAGTTCTTTCTGTGACCAGCTTCCTCAGCGTCACAGCCTGCGTCCCATTGACTCATTCTACCAGTTCAATCATCTCCAGCTGGTAGGGTACAACTATGACTCCTCAGATCACCATTACTTCATTTAATCATGGGATCACATGAGATGTGAAATTTGTCCCAATGTTGCTCAGCAGGACCTGCAGGCATCCATGTCAGTATACTACTTGTTTAGGATCATCTTCACAATGCTATTAGTGTTTAATTTCGCCAGGGCCTTCATCTTGACCCATCTTATCAGATGATCAATCTCAACTATTATGTACTTGAATCCCCCTATGCTCATTGTTAGCGGTCCCATCACATTGATGGAGACCGTATGTCAAGAAAATTCATGTTGTACCAGTTGGTATCCAGTCATATTCTTATGTGGCTTGTGCAACTGGCGCTCCACACAGCAAGTCAGATAGTCCGCAACATTGTAGTTGATGGACTCCCAGTATTACTGCCAAATATGGTTGGTTATTTTTCCCAGGCCTCTATGCCCAACAACCTTATGAGCGGCTTGAACAATAGCTACTCTTTCTGATGGCTTTGGGAATAGTAACTGCTTCCCATTAATTGTCTTAAACACTTGTTCATCCATGGTCTCAGTATCTTCCATCACTTTTTGAAGCACACCTTGGATTCTTGGGGCTTGTTCCCAATTTCTCCATCGAACATTCTCTGGGATAACACATCCGCCTGCTGGTATACCATCTGGACTATTGGTAACCGTGATAAGCCATCTGCATTCTGATGAGAAGCCCCTGCTCAGTGGACAATCTTGTAATCATAAGCCTGTAGCTTTAGTGCTGACAGGCCAGTCATCCTTCTGGTTCTTATAAATTGTGTAGCCAATTCAACGAGAAGTGGTCTGTCACCACTTTGAAGTACATTTCATGGATTTACACCTGAAAAATATTTACAGGAATAAATGGCTGCAATGCATTCATGCTCAGTTACAGTGTAATTCCTCTCAGCAGCTGAGAGTGTCCAGCTCACATATGCCACTGGATGTTCGTTTCCAAGTTCATCTACTTGGTTCATTATGGGTCTAATTGCCATCAATGAAGCATCAGATTGTATTATAAATTCCTGAATGAAATTAGGATATCAAAATCAAAGAATTCATCAAGTACTGGCATAACTCATAGAAGGATTTTTGGGCTTCTTCATATCAAACGAATCCTTTCTTTGAATCCTTCAACAGATGGAATAAGGGTTCAGCAATTTTGGAAAAATCTTAAATAAATTTTCATAGTATCTAACCATTCCAAGGAATAATTTGATGTCTCAGACACTCTTTGGTACAGCCATTCTCTCTATGTCTTCAATCTTCCAGGCTTGCGGCTGCAATCCACTATAGTATTACACAAATCCCAGATATTCCAACTCTTTTTTGAAGAAGTGACACTTATTCATCTTAACCTTCAGGTTAGCCATAGACAGTCTCTTGAATATTTCTTCCAAGTGGTGTAGATGGTCAGTAAATATCCTACTGAACTCATTTATATTGTCCAAGTACACCAGGACGCATGACAACTTCAAGTAATTTAGTACTGCATCCATGCCCTCTGGAACGTCACAGGCGCTTTGAACAGACCATGGGGCATCCTTATCAGTTGATAAAGCCCCTGCACGGTGATAATCGTGTATTTTTCTTGGTCTTCTCTTTGGAAATCTATTTGCCAATATCCTGATAATAGATCCATTTTAGAGAAACACTTCGCTTCATCCAATTAATATAGCACATCATCAATTCTTGGTAGTGAGTATGAATCATTCTTTGTAGTCTTGTTTAGCTTCCAATGATTGATTTCCACCTGATTAGAGCATTTTTTTTCTTCACAGTAAGAAATAGACTCACCCAGGGACTCATGATGGAACTAGAAGCCCATGCTTCATTAGTTTGCTGATTTCTTTACTACCACTTTGGCCACCTTTGACCATTGAATCAGCCTCATCTTGATCAGCAAATTTCTCTCAGTATCAACCTTGTGGATCACATCTCTAATGCATCCCAAATTGTGGTCATCCTGGGAAAATATTTCCTGATACTTGTCAAACAATTTAAGCACCTCCTCTTGCTGTCCTTCCATCAAATGAGCGAGCTGCTCTCAATCTACCAATATATTGATACTCTTGGCTACGCTAACCTGTAATCCCATGTCATTGAGGATCCCAAAATTGTGGAATTTCCTCAGTTCAGCCATTGGGATTAGGTGAACAAATTTGACGATCTGATTTTTTTCAATCTTCATCAGTTTTTTTGCTTAAATTCTCCAGGAGAACTTAAATCTTTCTTGGTCCAGAATTATTATTCCAGGAGCCACCCAAGGCTCTACTCTGGACTTCTTTCAGGGGCTTCTGACCTCCCAAACAGCAGCTCAGGTATCTCCAATGTCAACTCTGTGTTGACTATCATCTGTGATCCCAGTGGTATAGTTCTCACATTCTTGATCCTCATCAGAATTCCCCAATTTTCTAGGATTTCCATTGGCATCTCTCGTCACTTCTAGCTGACTAGTTGGTATCAAATTGGGACAATGCCATCATTGTATATCTTTTTGATGAAGTTATTTCTCCTACTCAGTGG
This sequence comes from Massospora cicadina, assembly GCA_022478985.1. Taxonomy (NCBI): domain Eukaryota; kingdom Fungi; phylum Entomophthoromycota; class Entomophthoromycetes; order Entomophthorales; family Entomophthoraceae; genus Massospora; species Massospora cicadina. The sequence goes on from JAKSZP010012305.1 coordinate 29,367, forward strand.
AGCTTCCCCATCCTTCTGATAGACCAGTGGTAACGTCTGACCCAATATGGTCAACGTATTATCCTCAAAGTTATATTTAACTCCATATTATCATATAGATTCCATCCCAATCAGATTATCATAGTTTTTGTTGTACAAAATTATTTCCTGAGCATATTCTACCAAGGATATAAATCAAAGTGGTAGAGTGATATATGCTCTACATGAGATGGTGGTACTCAGCCCAGCTTTCCCATACTCTTTCTTGTGTTCCAAATCAGTTGAGATCTTCATCCATTTTACCAACTTGGTTGATACTATATTAATGGGTGCTCCAATGTCAATCGCCCTCACTTTTTTAGCACTAGTGGTGCACAACCCAATAAGGGGGAGCCATCACGCATCTTTATTTGCAAATGGGTCAAACAAAGGGATTTCAATAAATAAGGAAATTTATTAATAGCGCCTCAGCTAACAGCCTAGGAAGCCATATCAGAAGGTAAGGAAGCATTGGGGATACTTTTTTCTGGTGCCCACTATATCTGGCAGACCATGGCGGACAGCATTGGGGTGGGAGCATCAGCGACATGAGGCAAAAGGAGGTATAGTTGTGGGTTTACTTCATTTATGAGGCCAGCGGTGCCCATCGCTTCAACATATTGAGCCAGTTGATGCTCAGAAAAAGTGATGAGAGCCAGCACACAAGTAAATGGCTTGATGCGCTGCGATATTTGAGGTAATTAGGGTTAAAAGAGAAGTGTTTGCCGCATTAATGCAAGCACAGCTTGCTCCAAAAGTGAGCTCCTCAATTTCATATTTTTCATCCTTATCAAAATCATGCGGGAAATTTGGGATGAGAATGCCCTCAACAAGGGGTTCCATCACCCCATGGAATGTTGGTGGAGGAGGATGTTGGCTGGAGCAGCTGCTTTTACCGCCATTTAGTTTATATTTTTTTATTATTTAACAGAGGCAAGCTTACCAGGGGACAGACAATACTGAGCTCTGAGGAGCAAAACTTATACTATGGTAAAATAAAAAAGAACAGAAAGAGAAGAGCGTATCGTTCAAACTGAATAAAAAAATTAAAATTAAACAATCAGGTTGGATGTGGTAATTCGTTATGCATTCATGGTGGGTGGTGAGTCGGGATTGGGAGGCTCATATTCCTCATATATGTTGGACTGTGTTCAGTAGAGCTCAGAGAGCACGGGAATGGATGCATCCTCAGAATGGGGGTCAAGGTAGCAAAGTGGCTCGGGAAGCTTGAATTTGGCTATGAGGAGGGTTGTAATATATTTGGAAAAGGGCTTTTTTCAGCCTCAGGGCAAACTTTGGGTAACATGGTAAAGATGATGATGTTGTTGCTGGTAATTCAGGTTTTAGGGCCAAATTTTGCAACCATCGCTACTTTTTGTACTGCCTTGTAGAAAATTGTTGGAATTAGTGGAATTCTTTTTTATGAATTTGTTGCATGAGGGAAGGACAGGCGCGGGTACCCCCTTAGCCAAGACTGTGACTAATTTTACTACAGCCTTTCAGAGGGGGTGACAATCAGGGGAGGCAACAGCCTCTTTGGTGAGTTGGTGGTCACTTCAGAATTCATCAGCATCTGAGTGTAGAGCATAGCGGCGATTTGGGAATTGAGCTGCATATTCTGCGTTTAGGTACATTTTGAGGCCTTGGGCCTCGACTGTGTCAGGGTAGTTTTCCTGAATCATCAACTTCCTCCAAATAATCCTAGGGATTTTGGTTGAAGAGTATAGGTTGATTGGCATATGGGTGGGCTAGATTGGGTAGCTGGGTGGGTTTTTTGAATTAACTGGAGTCCATGCTGGCTCTTAATTAGTTGGAGTAGGAGTAAAGGTTTGGCATGTCAGTTCTTTATTGGTTAAATCCGTGGCAGTTGTATCTACCATTTTGGGTGGAGGGGGAGGGAGGATTGTGCCCCATTCAAAAAAGTTTTTATGTCAGCTATGGGAACATCATGGGGGGAGTCAAGCGTGTGGGCTCCATCTCAGGCTATGGTGGGGCAGTGCCGCTTTTAGTAGTCCAGGTAAAAAAATGGGGCAGAACTAGCACCCCTTATCTACTCTGGCCCAGAAAGGGTGGTCAGGGGCAGATGGAACAACAGTGTGAGGGGGAATCAAAATGACAACTTTGTTTGATATTTGGCATATGGTTGCAAAGGCGTGAGGGCCTGCTAGTCAGTTGGCTCCATTGGGTACCACAAATTGTAAAATGGGGTCAGCGCCATATACTGACAACCCAGCTATTATTTCATTGTATAAAGTTTCAGGGGGAGGTGGGTGGGGAGGCCTGCAAATTGAACTACAAGAGTGGTGTTATTAGGCAATCAGGTGCAAGTAGTTGGGATGGGGGTTTCCAGGAACACCAGGAGAATGTTGGCTGCGATTGCAGCATCAGCTTTGCAGGTGAATACGAGGTTGAAGTACCCCTTGTAAAGTGGAAGTCAATAAAGCCTGTAAGCTGCATAAGCTCCTGGGCTAATTCTATTATTTTTTGACATTGTAGGTAAACAAGTTGCCATATTTGATCTAGAGGCTAGATTGCATCTTGCTTTGGTGGAGCACAATGGGGCTACAAGGCTCCATTTGAGAATGTGCGATGTGGAGTGTGAGATCCTTGGGGGGAATGTATTGACCTGAGGAATTGGGGGCTGGTCAATCTGGTTTAAAAGCGTTTCCTCACTGGGCAGAAGATGCTATAGGGGGTTTCACGGCTTCCCCATTTTGGAGCAGCAGGCGGTTGGGCTAAGGACATTGGTGATTTGTGCTGTTGGTTTTTCAGAGTTGTTTTGTTTTTCTATGATTTTAAATTTTCTCAAATGTTTTATTGATCAGAAAAAAAGCCCATTTTGTTTTTTCTTATAATTTAGGAAAACCGTTTTTAGATTGGAAATGGTGGGGATATGAATCAGGAAGATTTACAAAAAATGTCTTTAAAGCAAAATCCAGCTTGACATTATATGGCCAGTTACTAACATCAATCCATTTAAGTCTTGAATGGATTTAGTTCAACCAATGCTGGGCCAGCCACAGGAATTGGGATGATGGATGGGGCTGATTTGTTATGGACAGTTGAACATGGCAGTTCAGCTGAAACTGATTCAGCCATTAAATCAGGATTCAGTAATCTGGTCAAATTTTTTTTAAAATTTTTAAAGGTTGCATTTTGATTGGGCGCCGCTTTGAGAGCTGCATTCAATTTTCCCAAGGCTGGGGGAAGGAGGATTGAGCCCCATTCAAAGAATTGGGGGCGAAATGGCCACTGATCCAATGCCAGAAATAGGAATGGCAGAAGCGACAGAGGCAAAAGCCATGGGGCACTTGCACTTTGAATGATAAAGTTAAAAGCACAATGGGTAAATGGCGCGGCTGTTTTTGATGCAATTCTAGAATGGGTGATTAGGGGTGGATCTGATCATGGTGTGGGGGAATCGTAAGATGGGAATTGTGATGAAATAGAAGGATCATTGAAAAGGCGTGATGCCCTGCCAACTGATCTGCCCCATTTGGAACCACAAATTGCAACATGAGTTTTGCACTCTACATGGCCAAAAACACCATGAGCTCATGGCGGAGGTATTCAGGGGAGAGATGGGAGGGCAACCTAGCGAACTGGACCACCAAAGTGGTCTCATCTGGGAGCCACATGCGAATGGTGGGAATCAGAATTTTTTAAGCATAATTTTAGCTTAGATGCTGCTGCTGCATTAACCTCTTAGTGGAAGCTGAGGTTGAAGTACCCCTTAAAGGGGCAGAAGTCAATGAATCTGGTGGGTTTTAAAACCGCTGTGGTCATCTCAAGGATGGCTGTGCTCGCATATGGGAAAATATTCCCTATTTGACCTGGATGCCAAAATGCAAATTGTTCTGTGGGAGCACCACCTGAGAAGTTGCAAGGTGGTGGGCCAAGTTCCAAGGGGGAAATAACGCCTGGTAGCATTGGGAATGCTAGCAGAGCCAGCCCAGGCGTGCCTTGGTGGTGGCCAAAAGATGCCAGATGGCAGCGCACCACCACCTCAAGCCGAGGCAGCAGGCATTGATTTCATTAACATCAGTAAGTTTTGGCTCTATCAAGTGGTTATTTTTTGTAATTATTTTAAAAAAATCTTAACCTGGCTTCAATTTAGTTATTGAAATGAAAGAGAGATTTAAGGATAGATATCCTTTGTCTAAAGTTGGTTATCAGGATCTCCGCTGGGCTCAGTAAGAAGAGAGTTCAACAATCGCCCTCACCAATACTCAATTTACTAGTATATCTATATATGTACACTTTGAGTATTGTAAGATTGTATTTACTGAGTTTATAGCGGCATTATTAGCCAAATCGATGGTGTAAATTATTTGTACTGATAGATCAGGGAATGATTCCTTGATTGCGCTAAGGGGATTGACAGGTTTGCCTCATCTAATTGAACTTTGGTCAATTCTTCAGGATTATCTGCAACTTGAATCTTGTCTGCCAGTTGTTGGACATACAGCTGAGCAACTTCTTTAATTATTTTGGGTTTGATTTCCTTCGACTCAGATCTTGTTACCACATTTATGTCTAAATTGACTACTTGATACAGCTGATCCTGCACGTCTTCATCACAAACAGATCACTGATGTCATTTTCATTGTGCACAATATTGGGAGTAACAGGTTTTTCTGCAGCTCTAGAATGTTCCCCATCTAGGCCGCCGGCCCTTCTCCTGACTCCTACATGGGTGTAGACTCTTTTTCTTGGACCACATTAATTTGATCTTTGGGTTTCTTGCAGTGCACAGCAAAATGTCCTTTTCTTCTGCACTGTTAACAGAATTTCTTTTTTTTATTGATCCGTTTATAGACTTTGGGCTTATTTCCCAGAACAGTTCAGTTATTCATCTTCTTAGCGCCCTCGCTCCCTTTCATTGGACTTATTTTGTACTGGATTTGATTTGAAACTTCTATTCATGACATCAAAGGTGGCTCCCAATATTTTCAAAATTGTCCACTATCTGAGAGGTAATGATTCTCATTGCAAACACTGAAGACATCATTCAGTGCAGATTGCAGTAGGGAGAAAGGGCCACTTGCAGTGCAATCCAAACAATAAAATCATCCAGAACTTTTGCTTTAACCAAGGTTTTTGATTCCTGGTAGAAACAATCGGCAAATCTTGATAAGGATTCATCTTTATGGAATTGTATACCCATAAACTCTTGTTTTCACTTTGACATGCGCGTTGGGCTTCCAACTTCCTTCAAAATGGCCACCTTTGCCTCTGCGTGTGACCAGATGTCCCCCTCCAGATGGGGCAACACTAGGTTTTGACAATTGGTATTCATATCATTCATTACCATTAATGCCTTTTGACAATCACTATATCCATACATTATCATATCAAACAATTGAAAAAATGTAGGGGAGTTATCCCAATGGAAAGTCAGCAATTTTGGTGTCGCTTTGAATTTCTTTAAGGTTTCTCTAGCACCACTCTTGGTTCAGCTTCTCTTCTCACTTGGGGAGTAATTTTGGTTGTCATCTCTAAAATAGTAGTAAATGTGGGTGGCATAATTCTTGGGGTAGTTGTCTTTCTAACTGGAGTCCAAGGGAGTTCATTCTTCAGTGTCAGTCGCCGCATATGGCTCACAATCGCATTTATGAGTCTTCAACTCCTCAACCTGTTTAATCAACCACTCTATATCTGCGCTGAATGCTCTTAAACAAAGGCGATCTGCTTCATTCTCCATTTTCAGAAAATAAGACTTCTTGAACTAAGTCACCTTACTTTCTCTTCAATGTTGGTACTTTTCCAAGTAACTCATTTCCAAAACTTAAAACATTTTCAACCCCTTCCTTGATCTTTGTCACTCTCTCCTCCAAGGCAGTGAATTCTCAGCAATCCACACAAGTTCATGGCGTTTTGGTTAATGGTTGCTAACTCTGTCCAGAATTTTCTCAATTTGTCTTTATATGACATCACGTCCTAGCATCTTCTACTCAACTAATCTCTGTAGTGAGCATTAATTGTTAAAATTTATAGGTTTAATTGAATATCCTTGGCTGATAACCCCTAAATTAATATACTGCACAAGTTTGTCAATGTGCAATTCTCCAAATTGTTTGATAGTGAAATATATTTATTTAAAGAATAGTATGAAGACTATTATCTGTAGTTGAATAAAGTACTAGAATTAGGCCCAACGCTTGGCCAGTATTTCCTCTCAAAATAATTAGGATGTCCTTAATAGAAATTCGTTCTCTGGTACTGCCTAACTTGATCCATGCTCAGATCCTCATTTACAGTTTCTCTCTGTGACACACAGTTGGTAGCAATCCCCAATTCAGTTCAGCTTCTCTTCTCTGGATCCCCGCTCAGATCCTTACTCTTTATCCTAAAGAGTCTTCCAATTAGCGTACACAACAATAAGTTCCTTGAGAAAGAATAGAACTCAAAATGGATTCTAATAAAGTATATAAAAAATACTCCGGTAATTGGTGTGTTTTATTAGTGAATTAGGGGATTTTATAGTTGTTATTTGGCGCCTAACCCTTGGTTGGCACCTCCTCGATGAAACAGCAGCCGTTGCCATTGAATTACTGATCCTCATCTCATCAGCTATGGTCTTCCCATTTTGGCTATGATTCATTTGTCAAGAATCCTTAAGACCTAAAATGGAAAAAGTCAGAAAATGTGTCCCTAAATTTTTCCTCTTGATCCAAGTGAAACAACCATATTTGGCTATTGACCAGCTTAGATAATGGGACTTATTACCCATTAAGGCAGGTCACAAACCAACTTATTGATTTGCTAGTTGCAGGCGGCATCACTTGCCTCAAAACTTAATTCTTAAATTTCAAATTGTTTAGTGATGAAACTTGACTAATCCCAATCAGTACACCTGATAGTTAATCATTGACCAACTATCAGATTTCCCTATTTCATTGGCAACTCTGTTCAATGAGATTTAATCATTCATCCAGTTTAATCTCCAAAGGATCTGACCCAGGCGAATAATGAAAATCCACAAACATTGTTATCCCAAAATCAGGGTCAAGTGATATCCAATTCTCTTCGCCATAGGAAATTTTTTTTCTAGTGACACCTAGTAATCTAGTTGGCTGGAAATGTGGGCAAAAATCCCAACACCATCCTAGTTAAACTTTATCTTAGCCATTGTTGGGTCTTCTTTATGCACCATGGATCATAGTCATATGGGCTTCTAGAGAAGACTTTATTCTAGTGGAAGGTTGGACATATGGTAGCCAAGAAGTCTCAACTTGTTTATACAACAGTCCTTTTTCAACCTAAGTTTGTTTATATATCTTCTTTAATAGGTGTTGAATCACCGGAGCCTCTTGACTTCAGTCCTCTGGTTTCATAAAAAGTTCATAGATCTGATCCTCTTTAGAAGCATAGAGTGTTAGTATGGGGTAGGTATGATAATCCGTCAACATTATAATGCAGCATGCTGGCTTGGTGAATAATTAAAAAGAGTAACTCTTTAGTTTAAGGGCCCATTGGGCCACCCATCTGTTGAGGGCTTTTATCTGCTGTAGATACCATAGAGAGGCATAGTTCATCACTACGGTGAAATGGGTTCCTAAAGAAATGGAGGAAAATGTTTGATGGACTACAAGACAGCTAGACATTCACGTTTGGTTATGCTGTAGCTTCTTTCCGCCCAGTTAAAGCCTTGCTTAAGTAAGTGATAGGGCGATCAACTTGATTTGTATCAATAAGGTTGAGAATAGCCCCCACAGCCACATTGCTGACATCAGCAAAGATGATGAAAGTCCTTTGGACTTGGGGTGCGCTAATATAGGAATGCTAACAAGAGCCTTTTTCATAAAATCAAAGGCCTGCTGGTGTTTTTTTTCCCATTGGAATGGTACTTCTTTATAATTTAGATTGGTAAGAAGTCTGGAAAGTTCAGCAAAATGTGGGATAAATTGTTGGTAATAACTGACCATTCTGAGAAAAACCTGTATATCATGTAAACTGCTTGGCCAAATTATTTTTTATGGTGATCACCTTGTTGGGTAGTATCGATATTCCTTCTTGGGTATCCTTATGTTTAAGGAACTCTATTTCAGTATGGAAGAACAAAAATTTGGTGGACTTCAATTTTAGTGAAGCAGAGCAAAGATGAATGAACATGTCTTTTAGATGAGCTAAATGTTGATCAAAAGTATAGGAGAATACTGTCAAATCATCCAAATAAACCAGTACACATATATTCAGATCCCCTATTAGACAGTCCATTGCTTGTTAAAACGTGATCAGAGCGTTGCATAGGCTTTGAGGCATATGAATGGGCGCAGATAATCCTTCACTTTCTATAAGGAGCACTTCTCTATATCCTCTGGCGCTAGCTCAATCTTCCAATACCACTGGAGAGATCCATTGCTGAGAAAAATTGACATCAGCTAAAATTCATAAGGAATCATTGATTTAGGGTAGAGGGTAACTGTTTTTATAAGTAATGGCAGTCAGCTGATGGTAATCCATTACCAACCGGTGCCCTCTGTTCTTCTTCCTCACCTGCAGAAACAGCAAGGCCCAGGGACTTTGGGACAGCTTCATCAATCTGACGTCCAAAAGTTGCTTTAGCTTCTTTGTAACTTGGGCCTCTTCAACCTTAGTCTTCTGAAAAGTCAAGCGCATATCAGAGGGACATCACCAGTGAGCACCATGTGCTGCACCCCCTTCATCATCCCAAAATCGTAAGACCCTGTGAAAAAATTATTGGCGTACTCCTCAATCAAGGCGTCTATATGTTGATGTTGCCTGGAGTTGAAGGCGTCCCCTATATCTAATTCAACTTGGGCTATGTTAGTACTTTTGTTGATGCCTAAAGTTATGCAACGTTTCAAACCCTTGGACGGACTCAAATTGATCAGAGGTTAGAGTTTGGACATATGCAACTGGGAAGTTTCAAGATATCTTCATAGTTTGGTCAGTAAAGTTAGCCATCATAATAATCAAAGGGCCCCAGTAATCTGGATCCAGCACCTGAGGAAGGTAAGGGCTCCCAGATAACTGGTGTATGATCTCCATTAATCTCCTGTAGATGATCTGGCGGTATAGAAGATTGGAGCCCAGTGTCCATGAGAATCTGCAACTTTGGATGTATGATTAGCGGTTAATTGTATACAAAAACATCCCTTATTGGGCTTTTGCACTGAAAGGAGGTATTTTGGCCTTTGGTTCAACTACTCTGTACTCTAGGATTTTATAAGTGGTTTATTTGCTCTATTAAACAAATTCTAGGCTTTCTCTTTCCTCTTTTCTTAGAAATATCCTTTAAGAATAAGTGGGTTTGGTGCCCTAAAATAGAAAATAGAGGTCTTTATGGCTTATTAGGACATCAAACTCAACCAGGAATTGGGTGCTGATGTGAAGGTCATATCCATAATTCTCTAGCACAATTGCTGGGGATGTCACAGCCAAATATCCTAATTGGAGTGGCAAGGACATGTAGGCGCCCAACAAATGTATTTGATGCAGCCCCGCGGTCCTGTAATCTACAGTGTAATTCTGATTTGGGTAAATTTTTATCCAATTATTAGTTCAAAAGATATGACGTTAACTGGAGCCTTGTGTTAACTATGGCTAAAATCTTCACTTTGTGAATGAATAGTTCTACTCAAGTTACTTTATTACTAAAATGAGGGATTGTGTAAATTAAATTCCCTATAGGAGGAAGTCCAGATAAGACAGACTAAGAAGACGTTGAACCTTCATTTGAGATCAGCGAGCCTGGAATCTCCAAGTCATCAGTTTTGGATAGAATGTAACACTCAGTGTGAGCAGCAACAACAGATTGAGTCTGAGGCAAAGCATTGTCATCAGAGGATGCCTCTCTCCTAAGCTGACTCCAACTTTCCCAACTCATCAGCTTGTTTTTTCCAGCAGGAGCTTTCTTGATGGCGAATGTTTCACAATAGGTGCAAGGGTCACAACAGGTTTTTAAATCTCTGTAATTAACCAATGACATGAATATGGGGCTGGTTGCCCTTTTTAGATGTCTGAGCAATTTTTGGCTCAAAAATCTCCATTATGGATTCCTTAAGTCAAGATTAGATTTATACATCTTATTGGCATTTTGGAAAAATCACAAGGTTGTTACTGTGCTGATAAGCTGAGAGAATAACGGTGATAGCATAATCTAGGTAACTCAGTCATAAGATTCAAGGGCTTAAGCCTTGTGATAAAATCTTTTGGCAATTTTATATTTGTTTCCTCATGTCTATAGCGGATCCACATGAAGGCCTGTTTATGGTTAAAAAGGTAGAGGTTACTTTAAATTTTTTAATAAGGACATCTTTTATGGCCGTCCAGGTAGCACATGTCTTAAAATATGACTTCATAATCTCTTGGTCTTTCTCATCCAGAAAAATTTGAATGTGTTGAAATTTCTGAAAATCTGTAGCCTGTTCCATAGCACCTTTTTACACAAAAAGTTAAGAATGAATAGTTTCAGTCCTGGGTACATATTTCTCTTTCTATCTGGGTTTAAAAATATATGAGAGGCTAGGAGAGACATGGATGGCTGGAGAGGGAAGTCACTTGGAATTAGTGGGTTCCATAGTGCCCAAGTCAGTATGAGGTATAACTTATTAAATTGATAGCTTAATTTGTCCATATCATCCTAAAAGAGTAGTGTAACAGGCATTGACATGCGTCAGAGGGGCCTTGGTATCTAAAAGTTGATGGAGTTTTTCTCTACAAGAAGATTAAAGGGCAATTGAGCAGAGTGAGAGTCTTGTTTAGATTTAATAGTTTGGAGTTTCGCGTTTATACACTCAAGTTGATGATCAATTTAAGCCTGAGAATCAATCAGTTTGCATAGGTTGCAGTAGTTTTTTGTAGATTATTATACAAGTCAATAAAGGTTAGATCTGCATCAAGATGAATCCCTATACTAGTCTTTTTTTGGCTACTAGGGCCACCAGTAGTGATTGTTGCTCATGAATCTTAATCTGAGTTTTATGATTCTCATTGAAGAAAATCCTACTGCTTGATAGGATCCAGAAGGTCCATGGGGACCTTAGGTCCAGGAGGTCCCAGATTTCCTTCCTTATCCGTTTTTCCAAGAGATCTTTTAAATAACAACCTCCTGGATTGTCAGTATAGCAGTTTGTTCGGCCAACTTCAATTCCAAGTTGCCAAGGCAATTGTTGGGATTTTATCAAATTTTCATATCTCTGAAAAATCCACTTCACCAATTCCCCAGACATCATCAGAAGGAGCGAGCAATATATAACAATCTATCAAGGTTAACGATCAATCTGATCCCAATATTGATTGAAGATTCAATTGCGCAGAGATTAATTCGCTCTGATAGATTACAAGCAGCTATGAAGCCTATAAATATTCCCTCTTTTTGATAAATAAAATATAGGTCGAATTATAGCCTATAGTTCCATTTGATTTTAATACATTTCAGGAGAATCCTCTCAGTGTAACTTCGAGATTATACCTGCCCCATTGGAAGTGTAATTCAAAACTTCCAGACTGGTGCTCACTACAGGGGCACTCTGAGTCATGCACCAGTGATAACGTCTATCACTACTATGGATTCTCATTTTTCGCTTGACAAAGCTCAAGACCAAGAGCAAGGCAGCATTTTATGATGGGTCCGTCCAACTAGAGCCCAAATCTCAAGATTACCCTCCACATTTAAATTTCAGGCCAACTTGGAATTTTATGGTTCTAACTTAAGTTTAGCCTCAGACTTTCAAATACTGCCTGAGGCTTTACAAAATATTATTAATCAATTGCTTGAAGGGGCCCTAATTTTTGAAATCCGTTCTACCCAATCTTAAAATTAATGCTGTACCTTCTATATTGTGGGAAGATCTGCAGACCTCTCAAATGCCATGAATTGGCTCCAAGCAATATTTGCACCAACACATACATCCTACCTTATACCATTTATTACCTATAGTTGGAATGCACCACCAAGAGATGCTTAATTTACTGAAAGGACTTTAGTCCTTAAATAATTATATTTCTGAATTTTTCAAGTCAGACTCTGAGTTTAGCTGAGATAATCATGATGCTATCATTAGTAATTGGGCTTTCTTCAACGAAGTACATCAGCAGCTTATTTAGCTTGATTATGGGATATCCAATTTTGTTGATGTACAGTTCCTCAAGCAAGTTCAGGAGATTTAGAGAGAATAAGGAGAGGGTTTTTCCAAACTCTCTAAGCATAGTCAATTATTTGAGGAGGAAATTAGAACCCATCTCTTTCAATTGGAACAAATGTAACCAGGAATTCAATTCTGGGCTAATGAAGTAGAGAAAGCCTCTGAAAATATGGGTCCTCTTGGGGTCGAAGGACCTCATGGGCTACCGGGGGGTGTAGGACCACGTGGACCTCCTGGAGCTGATGGGCCCTGTGGACCCCCAGAATGTAGGGCCTTAGGGACCCCCAGGCGTGGATGGACCTTGGGACCTCCAGGTGCCAATAGGCACTCAGGATCTTACCAGCAATTGACTCTCTCTTGAACATTATGAACCACTTGCGTAGACAATATTCTAAATTTGCCAAAGAGTGTAACCTAACTCCTGATGGGGTACCAATTAATCCCCTCTTGTTGCTTCAGTCATTATCTGATGAATTGATCAATCTGGGAAAATGGGCCAAGGACACCGATATCTTACTACATGCTTGCAAATCAAAAGGGGAACAGCTCCAAGCGAAAATTAAGAAGCTGGAACTCAAATACAACGCACAGCAGGAACAGATTTTCAAGTTATCTCGCTAATTAGATGAGAAAGTAGGGCATGATGATATGAATCATCAGATTAGTGAAGCTTGTACTGAAGCTGTTGGTCCTTACCCTCAATTTTCTTCTCAAGTTTCAGATTCCACCTCTTATGTTTCCACTCAACCAGAACAACCTGGAGTGCATATTTTGACCACCAATGCTCTCATGAGTTTCAAGCCAGTATTTAAGGACAAATACTCCCTGGGGGAAGGCAGCATTATCTCCTTTCTCTATCTTTATGAAAAGGCATTAAGTGAGGCCGTGGATCACCAAAATATGAATTACTTGCCTAACTACCTTACTTGATTGTCTCAGGATATTATGGTTCCCCACTTAATGACTTTCTCTACTCGGTCTCATGCCAAAGAAGCGTTGATCAAATAAATTGGGAGTGAGCAAACCTTATCCTCGCAAAAGCAGGCTTTTATGGGTATACAGCCCCACCAAAATGAATCCTTTAAAGACTTTGCTCATCAGTACTATTGGAAGCTCAAACTCTAGTAGCCTGTGGTCAGTTAAACCTGGACTATGCAATTACTGCAGTTCTGTCAGCTTTTACTTCCAGGACTCAAATGCAAGTTTATCTAATCAGTTTAAAAAAGAATTTCCGAAATATTTTGGACATTAAGGAGGCCTTATTAAAATTGCCTCCTCAATTCTCTGAAAAACCCCGAGTTTATGAGTCTCCTAGACCTAGTCGCCCCAAAGTCTACGCCATGCCTGAGAACACTAGGGAGATCCAGTGTAACTACTGTCATCGCTATTTCCATAATGAGGATCTTTGTTTAAAAAAAGAAAGAAGGTTAGAAGAAGAAAGAGATAAGACCAGTAAGATTCTCCACCTTAATAATGATATGAGTGCGCAGCAAGAGCATTAAAGATCAATTGAGTGTAATAAAGACAAACATTATTCTTATTCCTTTCCCTCCTTGTTGGCATTATCGTCTCAGTTGGAAGCACCATTACCCATATTGACTTCTGAGTGAATCAAATCAATGCCAAAGCTGTCATTGATACTGGATCCCTTGTGAATGTTGTCTCATCAAAATTGGTCAAATGGATCAAATTAACACCCGATATTTCTCATTATGAAGAATATGGCACAGCTGGACCTCAGAGTACTCAGTATATTGGAGCTTTTTCATCCTTTCCCCTGAAAATTGGGAAATTAACCTTTACCATCCCAGCCATTGTACTTGATAATTTGAGTTATGGCTTACTTTTGTAGACTCAATTTTTATGAGAATTCTATGTAATTATCAATTTTCTTGACTCATCATTGTCTCTTTTGGGGTATAGAGTTCCCTTACTTTTATCTGATCATGCTTCTACACAACGTCAGTTATGTCTGCTATAAGGAACCAAAAGGTCTTATTCACTTCAATATCATGTTAGGGATTCTCACAAAAAGTACCTCCTGCATCGGCGGATATTGAAGAGGGGATGCCTATTTTCTCCCCTGAGAAAGTAGTTATTCCGCCAAAATCACAAGTAATTATCAACACTTCTTTGCATTTTTCGATTCCCAAGGGACATTTGCTAAAAGTCCAGGGCACTGTCAATACTTCTGCCAAAGAACCTTTGCCTTGTCCTAGAATATTGAATTATGCTTATTCAGGCTCTTTATCTGTCTTACTAGCGAACCTTACCAATGAGCCAAAACTGGTAGATTGAGAGCATCCAATTGCCTATGTCAAGTTAATGCCCTTATCCCATATCTATGATGTTAAACCCTTCAGGAGTCTACAAGACTTTGGATTGGAAAGTGATCAGGAAATTATTACTGTGGGTCCTGCTATTGGAAAACACCTCTCTAATGAACAGGAGAAAAAATTACTTCAATTGTTAGATGAATATTCCGACATCTTTACTAAGAATACTCACAATTTTGGGAAGATGAAAGGAGTAGTGCACACTGTTAAAACTGGTGATCACCTTCCTATTCGAGTGAAACCTTGTCATAAATCTAAAGTAGAAGAAGCCCAGGTTACCAAGGAGTTGCATCAATTGTTGAAGGCTGGATTAATGAAACCCTTCAATAGTCCTTGGGCATCCCCATTGTTATTGGTTAAAAAAATGGTTCTCATCAAGTCGTGATAGATCATCAACCAAATGCTATTACTTGATGGGATTGTTATCCCTTACCTTGGATTAATGATTCTCTTAAGTTGTTGGCTAAATCCATCTATTTTTGGCCATGGACTTAGCCAGTGGATACTGGCAAATAGAGTTATCACCAGAAGATAGTGCCAAGTGTGCCCTGATATCGAATGTAGGATTGTTTGGACCAACTCATATGCCTCAAGGACTAAGCAAAGCCCCAGCAACCTTCCAAAGGGCCATGGACAGTATGCTACAAGATCTAAAGCTTACTTGTGTTCTAGTATATTTTGACAATATTACTGTGTTCTCCAAAACTTTTACCGAGCATTTATACCATCTAAAAGAAGCTTCAGCTAAATTTGGGGCTCTTCCTTAAAACTCAAAGCCTCCAAATGCTCATTCTTTCAAAATGAAATGGACTTTTTAGGACATCAGGTTTCAGCTAAAGGGATTCAACCCCTCTCAGACAAAGTTCAAGACATCCAACGAATGCCTCCTCCCTCTTCTTTATGGGATAATCAAGTTTTTCTTGGCATGGTTGGGTATTACTGGCAATTTATTCCCAACTTTGCTGATATGGCTGAACCTTTATTTCACCTGTTGCAAAAAGGAGTGTCCTTCAAGTGGGGTCAGCTCAAGGACAGTCATTCAAATCTCTGCATACCGCTCTGATTAAGGCACCTGTTCTAATTCATCCCCTATTTGATAAGCCTTTATTTTACATACTGATACAAGCAATGTCGCTATTGGGGCTATCTTATCTCAATGTGATGAAGAAAAGAATGATCATCCTGTTGCTTACTATAGCAAAACTTTGTCAAAGGCCAAACGAAATTATAGTGTTACTGAGTGGGAATGTTTGGTAGTAACTCTAGCTATCAATCACTGTTGTCCCTTCTTATATGGTAACTATTTCACTGTTATTACTTACCATTCCTCCTTATGATGGTTGCAGAACATGAAGGATCCTGACAGGAGGTTGGCCCGTTGGTCTTTAAGGTTGCAAAATTACGATTTCTCCATTGTTCGTCGCTCAGGGGCTCAGCACTAAAATGCTGATGTCTGTCCCAACTGCCTATTCTGACCTTGGAATTAGAAAAAGAAGAACGCTTATACAATCTTATTGGATGACTTGAGCTATGGGATCAAGAAACTGAAGAGGATCAAGCCTTTTTAAATTCAATTACTAAAGATACTATGATTCAAGATGGAGCTTTGTATAAGAAAGTCAAAGCTAAGTGGTTGCCCTTCCTACATCCCAACTCTAGATTTCACGCTGTAATGGAAGGTCATGAACAAGTTGGTCATAGCAGCTTAAAGAAGACTCAAGAATGGTTGAAGACTCAATACTATTGGAACAACATGACTGAGTTCATTTGAGAGACCCTTGACTCATTTCTTATCTGCAAAAGCCATGGAACTACCGACACCACATATCAACATCAAGTTATTCCCCCGACTAAGGCATTTTGAGGTGTTCAGCATTGATGTTGTAGGTCCTTTTCCTCGGGGATTGCATGGCCATCAGTATATTATTATGGCTGTCAACCATTTAACCAAATGGGTGAGGCATCTTCATTGTTACCCCTTCAGCTAAGACTATAGCTTTATTCCTATATCAGCATATTATTTCTCAACATGGGTGCCCCAAGGTACTTATGTCAGATAATGGGACTAACTTCACAACGCAACTTATACAGGAGTTATCCAAATTAATTAACACTACTCAGTGATTTGTTGTCCCATATAATCCATCTACAAATGGGGACACTGAACGAGTTAATGGGACACTAGTCTCAATTCCAAGTAAAATGGCATCTATTGACCTGACTCAGTGAAATTTTTATTTGCCTAGTGCCTTGTTTGCTTATCAAATAAGCTACCACCGTATTATCAAGATGTCCCCATTTAAGTGTATATATGAGCGGGATCCTTCAGTCCCTTATAGTGCTCAGACAATCCTTTTTTTTAGTACTAGATGGTCCCAGTGCTCAGACAATCCTTGAGGAAAGCATCTCAGGAAATTCCGATTTAATTATGAGGAATTTGGCTGATGATATTATCCATCTTCAGGCTCAAGCAATGAATTCAATTGAAACAACCACAAAAAAAGAGACTCAAAGGAGCAATCAACACAAACCTGTCTTATCTGAATACCAGATTGGAAATTATGTTATGTATTATCATTCTCAGCCTGGTGGGTGGACTGAAAAGTGGGAAGAAATTGGTCTGGCCCCTATAGAGTTATATTTAAAAAGGATTAGAGTATTTGATTGTTCATATTGATACTTGTATAGTGGTAAATCATATACATCCTAGGTTTTTAAGAAGTCATCCTCCACTGCAATTGAATCTTATGAGGGGGAAGTGTCAGGATTTCACCAAATTCTCATATCTCCAAAAAAATCCACTTCATCAATTCCCCTGACATCATCAGAAGAAGTGAGCAATATATCACAATCTATCAAGGTTAACAATCAATCTGATTTTAATCAATTGATTGAAGATTTGATTGCACAGATATTAATTCGCTCTGATGGATTATGAGCAGTTACAAAGCCTATAAATATTCTCTCTTTTCAATAATAAAAGATAGGTCAATTAATAACCTATAGTTCCATTTAATTTTGATACATTTCTGGAGAATCCTCTCAGTGTAACTTCGAGATTATACCTGCCCCATTAAAAGTGTAATTCAAAACTTCCAGAGCAATAATTCAGGAATTTAAATTTTAATGGTTCTTAGTGATGCAGTCAATGAGGGTAGACAATGCGCGTTTTAATTGTTGGTGCATGTCAGTGGCAACATAAATCATCTGGTGAGGAAGTCTAACTTGTAACTATTGAATAACCCCCAGTATCAATCTTCCAGGTGATGTATTTTGTTGATTTCTCAACAGTTGTCCAAAATAGCCTCATGATTGTATCATCCAAAATCTGATACAGCTTCATATAAATTAAGGGCTGAGTGTGAATTTGATGAGACTATCTAAGTTGCCATTAATTCTCCAAGGGATGTAGTCCAAGTAGCTGCATTTGATGATATAAAGCGTGGTGTAAGAATATCTAAAAATGAGAATCCATTTGCTTGACTCCTACTACATAGTAGTGAAGATCAAGAGATGAAAATAGATGGGTCAAGTTGCTAAAAATTCGTGCAGTGTGACTTCATCTGGATTTTCCTCCAGTGGTAATAGTTCCACTTAGTAATATAGTGACATTGTTGGTGATGTCAACAGCCCGATTTTGATAGAGAAAATCATCTGGCGTGGAGATAGTCAGGGTCACAGTCACGTTGAATTCAATCTCTCAAGTGTGAGGCAGAGGAACATCATAATTATTAGTAATGAC
The DNA here is from genome assembly GCA_022478985.1 of Massospora cicadina. Taxonomy (NCBI): domain Eukaryota; kingdom Fungi; phylum Entomophthoromycota; class Entomophthoromycetes; order Entomophthorales; family Entomophthoraceae; genus Massospora; species Massospora cicadina. The sequence goes on from JAKSZP010012305.1 coordinate 47,576, forward strand.
AAATTGGGTCAGGCTCATTCTCCTCCATGTTAGGAGGGCTATTGTCGATATTAAAATTTCATCCTTTGATAGGTCCTCCCCAGGTAGCCTTGGAAGGATCTGGAAGAAAGCACCACTTTCAAGTCTGTTGATTTTTCTAAAGGTCAGGGCCTTTGAAGGCTACTTGATTATTAGTAAATGGTAGCTACAGAAAGAATCTCTTAGGGCTGCTGTTCTCCTAAGGGAATTTTCTCATTAAAAGTTTGTCATCAAGGCTACTCTGTTTGCATTAACAGGAAAGATCTCTGTATAAAACAGGCAGGAAAATCTCTAGTATGCCAACTAGGCAAATCTGAAGGTATCTTAATTAGTCATAAATTGGAGATATTTATAAGGCCTTGCAAGATTTGAAATCTTCTAGGATAGACCTTGTGGGAAAATTGGGATCAAATCAGGTATGGTGATCTCTTGATTGGCAAGGCAGAGTACAAAGGTTCTTGCCATACTTGGCTTCCTTTCTCACAGGTTCAGTTTCTGATGACCTCTGAAAGGCAAGATCTTTTTCAAGTGAATCAGCGCCTTTGTCAAGTGATTTTAGCGGATTTAGGAGAAGTTTGGCATTTCATTAATTCTTTCAGAAGATCATTATCCTTACGTTTTTAGTAAAATAATGGTGATCTTCTCTGGTCCGGTTGCAATTCAGTTTGTCTTTGAATCTCGTCCATCTCAACATAGCCCCATTTTTCCTGACAGATGCATTGGCAGTATCTCTTACAAGGCATTAAGCACAATGTCATGGTGTGCACTGACTACAAATCGCTTACTATCTACCAAAAGCCACAGAAACTGGTAAACAGGCAAACTAGGACTCATTGTGATCTCCTGATTTTTTAATTCAAATAAAGGTTTGTCAAGGGGTTATCCATATTTTTTCAGTTATCCTTAGTTGCAGCTCTTAATGAGGCCTGACCTTATAGGCAACATTGTGTTAATTACAGTGTTTTCCCCAGAGTAAATAGTGGCAGCTCTACCACAGCCATAGCCACAGTTTCTCCCCCCACTACACATCCTAAATCCAAGTGTCAGGATTTCACCAAACTCTTTCATTCCTGAAACTTTTCCCTCATTTATCACCCAGTAATATAAGAAGGGGAACTCAATATATATAATTGTATCACGGTTAAGAAAAATTATCAGGGTTATCCCATATCATGTGATAGAAGATTTGATTGATCAACAATTGAAAAAATCATATAAACCCTGAACTACTTTAAAGCCTATAAATATTCAATACTTTCCTTGATAAAGTTTAGGTCAACTTACAACCTTATTTTAATTTTTTGTAACTTTTTGGAGAATCCACCTAAGTAACTTCAAGATAATACCTTCCATTTTTGAAGTGTAATTCAAAACTTCAAAAGTGGTGCTCACAAAAGGGAACTCTGAGTTATGCATCAGTGAAAACGTCAATCACAACATGGATTCTTATTTTTCGCCTGAAGAAACTCAAGGTCATGAGAATGGCATTATTCTACAATGGGTTTGTTACACTAGAACTGAAATCACACGGGCATCATCTACAATGGAATTCCATTCCAACTTGGAATTTTATGGTCCCAATTTAAGCTTTACTATGAATTTTCAAGCACAGCCCAAGTTTTTGAGAAACATCATTAATCTGATGCTTGAGGGGGTTCTCATTCCTGTATTCTGTTCTACTAAATCTCAAACTAATGCTGTACCCTCTATAATGAGAAATTTATTTCAAACTTCTCAATTGCCAGGTATTGGTACTGAGCAATATTTATACCAATTTGTACACCCTACTTGATACCAATTACAAGTTGTAGGAATGCATCATCAAGGGATGATTAATTATTTAGAAGGATTCCAATCTTTAATAATTATGTTTCTGAGTTTTTCAAGTCTGCCTCTGAGTTCAGTAAGGATAATCACAATGCCATTATTAGTAATCAAACTATTTTTAATAAAGTACATCAACAACATGTTCAGCTTGATCATGAAATATCTAGTATTGTTGATACACCGTTAATGAAGTGAGTCCAGGAAATTCAGGGTGAATAGAGAGATGTTATTTCCTGACTCTCTGAGTGTAGTCAAACGATGGAAGAGAAATAAAAAACGCCTCTTTCAATTGGAGCAATTATAATTGAGAATTCAATTTTGAGTTAAAAAAAGTAGAAAACCCCTCAGGAACTATGGGTCCTCATGGGGAACAAGGTCCTCCTGGTGGTGAAGGGCCCCACAGACCACCAGGTGCTGATGGACCTCATGGACCACCTGGTGCTGATGATCATTCAGGATCCCTTCAGTAAGTTGACTCTCTCTTAAACATGATTGACCGCTTGCATTAGCAAATTCATAAAGTTGCCAAGGAGTGTAATGTAACTCTTGATTGGGTACTGTAAGTCCCAGGGAACGTCCCTTGGCTCTTGATTGGGCCATCTTCCCATTCTCAAATAAGAAAACACTGAAGAGGATGGCGGTTCCCCTCGTCACTCAGGGGTTATCTAGCTCATGTAGTAGATGAGCGATGGGTAACAACTCTCCCACTTCAGATCCCACCCCCAATACCCTCACTCACCTTGGCAGAACTGTTGTGGGGAATTAGAGAGATCTGTGCTGAGATTGTCAAATTGAAATTGGCCAAGTCTAATTTGAGTGGTAATCTGGCCAATGGCCAAAATTTGAATGGCTGTAGAGTTATGAAGAATGAGATATTGGCCAGATCACCTAACGGCTCCAATTTGATCAATAAGCTGTAAGAACAAACATCATACGTCATCAATGAGGGTTCAAAGCCCTCTGTTAGTAATTTGGGTGTTGCAGCCGATGTGCTGCCATTGACCAAATGAACAGTCCAGTGACTGAGCACAGGCGGGTTGGCTGTCCCAAACCCATTCCCAACCAAATGGACTCATCCCTATATGGGGTGGCCTTGGGGGATTCCCGTCACTCGTCAGACTAAATGCCATCATGCCAACCATCAGAAATGTAACTGAGCCCCAGTTTGGACGTTTGAGGTCAAACCAACAGAGACTCAGCCTGCTGCCAAATTTTGCAATGTCAGTTCCCAAAAAATAAACCCATCCATTCCCAAACAATTCTCCATCTAGGTTGAAATTGCTTGACCTGATCCCATCTTGTCACTAACCAATTGACCACTATTTAATCAGTTGCCTGGCACTGAGAAAATTGTTGGTCAATTTTCTTACTTTCCTTTCAAATAAATTTTTCCAAGAAAATCTAATTTTTATTTTCCTTTCTGACTGTATCCCAGATGGCATTTCCCTGGTGGCCCGTCAGTCCATATATCAGATGGGCTTTACCAGTTCTTTTGGTCACTATGGCCCCCTCAGTCATCAATTGGGTACAACGAGTCAGATACTTTTGGCTTTACACCCCCATGTTTGTTAATCTCCAACAGCAATACTCGAGCATCTTGTGGTCGTTTGCCCACCAATTACAATAGAGAAGTCATCTCCTTGCTACCCCCGTTGAGATGGCTTCATATGCCGAGGATCTTGTCAAAACCATTACAGTAATCTCACCCCCTGCAGCAAGACCCCTTGGGTCAGGAGTGGGTTCAGTATGGTTCATCATCAGGATTTTCTTACTTTATTGTTGCACCACTATTTCGTTAGGTCTCACTTCCCAGCACCATATCAAGTCATTTGGTCAGCAATGCCTCTGGCATTCTGGCTTGCTTTTTGGGTGCTCACGCATCCCAACTGGCAGGCCGGTCTAAACCCTTTCTTCCATTTTCATGACATAATCAACCAACCATTATTTCCAGCCACTTCCGCCTTGGTTTTAAAACTGGGCGCCGCAGTGGTTACTCTCTGCTAGATGAACGTGCAATCAGTTGTGTGTTGTTTGTTGTTCATTTGGTCACTTTCTAACTTCAGGAGAAGCCTCCATTCTACCTTGGGAACCCTTCTTCAAGCCACCCAAGGTAGCAGATTGCGCCTCCTCTTATATCCTCCGGACTGGAAGGAAGATTGAGTATCCCCTCCCAGGAGATCGCCAATCTGGTTCTCGATGTGCTCACCAAAGTGCAAATGTGTACCGCAATTGCACTCAATAACGCCTCTGCATTATCTCATGCCCAGCAAGGGCTTGCGTTGCTAGATGCTGTGGATGGGGATGCCCGCCATTGTGTGAGAGGTCTTTTGCGTTCTTCCTTACAAGTAGGAGACTCCACTCCCCTGATGGATGTTGTGTCAGCTGCCTTGAAACCCCCTGTGTCCCAATCAGACCACTTATTCAGACTGCTCTTTGCCATGGCTGAAGCCCCTAGTTTGGCTTCTTTAATTTCTACCTTTCATGAGCTGGCTCCCGCGTTGGGTCTATCTATTGATATGCTTCAGGCAATCTTTAGATTGAGCTTGGATTCGGGTTCCACTCATCATGTGGCCTGGTCTACCATCCAAGGATCAGTAGATCAAATATGTGTCACCATAAATAATATCAAAGCTTTCCCCCGCCATGTTTCCCATTACCAGAAGGGGAATTTTATGATAGGGCTACCCAGCGAAGATGTAGATGACGCGCCTGTTACTGAATTATTGATTGACATGGGTACTAACCCTGTCATAACCCCTGAGTCCAAGTTGGTGATTCCAGAATTAGCTATTAGTGATTATCTTCAAGCCCAGACGGAGGTGAGCATTCCCCTGTCCTTGTACTTCCAATTTCCGCCCCGGCAATGGACCCTGACCCTAACCCCAATATACCCGTTATTTCTTCAGTTGCCAATGAGTTAGTCAAATCTTCCAAAAATAAAATTTCACTTATTTCCTTGTACCTATGAAGATCAGTATCAGTCTTCATCATGTCTCCTTCAAAGCTCTGGTGGATGCTGGAGCAGCAGGTAAATTCATGATCGTTGAGTTGGCACAACAACTAAAGCTGGAAATGGATGTAGGCTTTTCAGTAATGGTGGCCTCATCTGCTTTCCAGTCTTCATATGTCATTTGTCACCCAATACAATTCTCAATCCACCAGTTTAACTTCTGCAATCATTTTTTGGCCATGCTAAACTTGTTATCCTGGTAATCTTAGGTGTAGGGTGGTGGTGCTGACAGCATGTGAAGATTCATTTTGAGTCTAATACGTTGTCATTCATCAATGATGATTCAGAGGGAGAGTTCCCTTTGGTCAACACCCTCAAAAAGATACAAGGAACCAGCTCTATCACTACCCTAGTTACTTCCGCGGGCATTCTGGCCAATTTTCCCAAAAGCTTAATGCAATATCAAAAAAATTTTAATATGGAAAAGGCAGATCGCTTGCTGAAGCATACTAGGTATGATTGTGCATTTCAGACAACCATGGAATCGGTGAACATCAACTGTCTGTTGTATCCCCATACAGCGGAGGAAGAAGTTGCAATCAATACCTGGTTGGACTATATGTTGAAAAAGGTTAGTTGTTCAAAGAGACTTCACCCGTCGCCTCCCCTATCATCTTTACAAGAAAATTGGATGGATTTCTTCATCCTTGTGTGGATTATGGTCACTTTAACAAAATATCAGTCACTGATCCCTACCCATTGCCTTTGGAGCAGACAATCAGTCAGGAAATTGCCAAATCCCATGTGTTCTCAAAACTGGATCTGGTGAACACTTTCAACCAAATTTAGGTAATGGAAGGACATGAATGGTTGACTGCAATCTGAACAAATCAAGGCATTTTTCAATTTTGTGTAATGCCCTTTGGACTTAAAAATGCTTTCACCATGTTTCAACGGATTATTGACAATGCGTTGGGGGATCTCCAGTTCTCTTGCGCAATTGCATACATTGATGATATCCTGGTTCATTCCCCAACCCCCAAACAACATGCTGTTGACCTAGAAGCAGTGGTGGTCGCTTTTCATAGAGCAGGGCTATTTCTCAAAGATTCCAAGTGCGAGTTTTATAAGAAAGAAGTCACTTTTCTCAAAAACTTAGTTCTTAAAGATGGTGTCACTATCCCTCCCAACAAGTTAGACGCGATCTGAGAATGGCCCACTCTGACTACACAAAAGCAACTCCGTAGCTTCTTGGGAATTATCATTTTCTTAAAAAATTTCCCCAGCACTTTCCTAGTTGGCCGCCCCGCTCCATCCCCTCACTAGGAAAAACGTACCATTCTTTAGACACCCAAATGCCAGCAGGCGTTTGAATTAATCAAGGAGGTGTTCATGTCTCCTCCCATCTGAAACACGCCAATCCCAACAAACCATATATTGTCGCATGCAATGCTTCATTGGTAGCAGTGGGTGCAGTGTTTCTTCAGGAGCACAATGGTCTTGAACATCCGGTCACTTATTTCTCCCTAAAATTCACAGCTATGGAGCAGTCTTGGGCCCTTTACATTAAGGAACTGGCTGCTGTTGCATGGGCATTAACTCATTGGCGGTACCTGTTGCAGGGTGCTCCTCATGAGCTAACAGTTCGTACAGATCACCAGGCCCTTTTATATTTCTGCAAGCCCCAAAAATTGGTGCACCATCAGGCCCAAACCTATCAGGATTTGTGCAGTTTTAATTTTAAATATGAATTCATTGAAGGTGCGCTCAATGTACTCCCCAATTTCTAAGCTGTATTCCTGCTCACTGTCCCTCGGATCCTGAGGAAGTGGATCTTGTTACTGTGATTCCTGCCACTCAGATTCTGTTGATTATTCCCCCCATTGTTTCCTCCACTGCGTTGGCTCCCAATGCTCCATTATTGGCTCAGGTGTTAGCTGGTCAAATGGCCTACCCTGAGGGCGTGGAGTTGGTTGAGCAGTTGGCTCACTTGAGTCACAAACACTCCCTATAAACTTTAAAAGAAGGACTCATTTACTTCCATTCTCGCGTTTGGGTTCCCCCCTCTTTCTGATTGGAGGTATTCCATGCACATCATGATCCTATCACGGTCGGCTATCCTGGTAACAAGAAATGTATCAATATGATCAAGCAAACCTTTAATTGGGCGGGACTGACTAAAGAGGTTCCAGCTTGGATCACCAATTGTGTTAATTGTGCTAAAGCTAAGTCAGATCGCTCCAGAAAGAATGGCCTCCTGCACCCCTTACAACAGGTAGAAGATCCATGGACCTCAGTGTCCATAGACTTTATCGTTGACCTCCCCTGTTCTAATGGGTTCACAGCGGTGATGGTAGTGGTGGATCGTTTCACATAAACTTCCCTTTTTATCCCTTGCACTTCTGCAATTACATCAGAAGAAACTTCCCATCTTTTCATATATCATGTGTTTTTGATGTTTGGTCTTCCCAGGAGATCATTAGTGATCAGGGTACTCAGTTTACTGCACAGTTTTGGAGTGAACTCCTATTGATCCTGAAGATAACCCCCTGTCACTCCACAGCATATCACCCCCAGTCCAGATGTCAGACCAAGCAGGTTAATCAAGTACTCGAGCAGTATTTGCGTTGCTATGCTGCAGCAGCACAGGATACTTGGGCCAGTGACTTTCCTCTCGCTCAATTTGCTTATAATAATGGGACCCACACATCCATGGGGTTTTCCTCTTACAAAGCAACGTTGGTTTATAATCCTTCGTTTTCAGTTAGACGTGCTTGCGACTTGAGGTTCAAGCTGCCGCAGATTATGCTGCCCATATTCAATTGACTCAAGCTTTAGTGCAGGAGCACCTCACTAAGGTCATTGATGACTATAAGCAATTCGCGGATTATAAGCGCCTTCCAGAGCAAGACTTTATGGTGGGTTCCTATGTCATGCTTGATACTCGTCATCTGCAAATCCAAACCCCTTCCCATAAATTCGCCAGTAAGTGCTCAGGTCCTCATTTAGTGGAGGAGGTATTGGGTAATGGGGCATTCCATCTGAAGCTGCCTGCTCATTGGAAACAACACCCAGTTTTACATGTTTCCCGTCTGTCGCCCTTCAAGGGTGCAATTCCCATGGATCTGGGACCAATTGTCATCAATAATGGGGAAGAAGCTGAGGTAAAGGCCAACCTGGCATCTTGGAAGTCACGACGTTCAGTCCAATATCTTGTGGCTTGGAAAGGATATCTGGCCTACAAAATTAGTTGGGTCAAGGCGCATGATTGTGAAAATTGTATGGTCTTAGTCAAAGCTTTCCATGCATCCCACCCTGAGGCTCCTCGCCCTCCCCAGAAGATCGCGACGTTTTTGGCTATCAAGTTACCCAAAGCACACAAGAATGTGGCTTTGTTGCAGTTTCCCAGTGGTGGCCATTCCTTTGAAAAAAGGAAAGGGTAATTTAAGTCCCAGGGAATGTCCCTTGGCTCTTGACTGGGCCATCTTCCCATTCTTGAATAAAAAACACTAAGAGGATGGCAGTTCCCCTCATCACTCAGGGCGATCTCACTCACGTAGTAGATGAGCGATGGGTAACAGCTCTCCCACTTCAGATCCCACCCCCGGTACCCTCACTCACCTTGGAAGAACTGTTGCGGGTAATTAGCAAGATCTGCGCCAAGATTGCTGAATTGAAATTGGTCAGATCTAATTCAAGTGGTAATCTAGCCAATGGCCAACATTCATATAGCCATAAAAGTTATGGAGAATGAGATATTGGCCAGATTGGCCGACAGCTCAAATTTGATCATTAATCTGGAAGAACAAACATCAGGTGTCATCGATGAGGGTTTGAAGCCCTCTGTTAGTAATTTGGGTGTTGCAGCTGATGTGCTACCATTGACTGAACAAATGGTCCAGCAACTGAGCATAGGCGGGTTGGCTGTCCCAAACCCAATCCCAACCAAATGGACTCATCACTATATGGGGTGGCCTTGGGGGATTCCCATTGCTCATCGGGCCAAACGCTGTTGTGTCAACTGTCAAAAACATAACCAAGCCTCAGTTTGGATGTTTGAGGTCAAACTGACAGAGACTCAGCCTGAACCAAATTTTGCGATGTCAGTTTCCAAAGAACAAACCCATCCGTTCCTGAACAATTCACTGGTTAGGTCAAGATTGTGGGACCCAATCCCATCTTGTCACTACCCCAATTGACCACTATTTAATCAGTTGCCTGGCACTGAGAAAATTGTTGGTCAATTTTCTTACTTTCCTTTCAAATAAATTTTTCCAAAAAAATCTAATTTTTATTTTCCTTTCTGACTGTATCCCAGATGGCATTTCCCTGGTGGCCCGTCAGTCCATATATCAGATGGGCTTTACCAGTTCTTTTGGTCACTATGGCCCCCTCAGTCATCAATTGGGTACAACGAGTCAGATACTTTTGGCTTTACAACCCCATGTTTGTTAATCTCCAACAGCAATGCTCGAGCATCTTGTGGTCGTTTGCCCACCAATTACAATAGAGAAGTCATCTCCTTGCTACCCCCGTTGAGATGGCTTCATATGCTGAGGATCTTATCGAAACCATTACAGTAATCTCACCCCCTGCAGCAAGACCCCCTGGGTCAGGAGTGGGTTCAGTATGGTTCATCATCAGGATTTTCTTACCTTATTGTTGCACCACCATTTCGTTAGGTCTCACTTCCCAGCTCCATATCAAGTCATTCAGTCAGCAATGCCTCTGGCATTCTGGCTTGCTTTTTGGGTGCTCACGCATCCTGACTGGCAGACTGGTCTAAACCTTTTCTGCCGTTTCCATGACAGGTACCTATTGACCCCTCAGTTGTCACTTCATTCCATATATGACAAATTACATAATCTGGGTTTATGAGCAAAGGATACTGACATCCTGTTATAAGCTTGTGATTCTAAAGGGGAGATGCTTCAAGTGAATAATGAAACTTTGGAACTTAAGTGCGAGCACAGAAGGAGAAAATTTACAAGTTATCTTGCATATTGGACGAAAGAGTGGGGCATGCTGATCTAAATCATAATAATGAAATTCATACCAAGGCTATTGGTCCCTATCTTCAATATTCCTCCTAAGCTTCAGACTTTAACTCTTATATCTCCATCCAATAAGAACAACATGTAGTGCACGTTTTAACTTCTAGTGCTCCAATCAGTTTAAAATTTCTATATAAAAGATATGTACTCTCCTGGGGATGTCAATATTATCTCCTTCCTTTATTTATATGAGAAGGCTCTGAGTGAGGCCACAGATCATCAAAAGATGAATTACTTACCTAATTGTTTTACTTGATTGGCCCAAGATATCATGGTACCCCACTTGATGACTTGTTCTATTTGGTCCCAGGTTAAGGAAGCAAAGAACAAAGAATTTGGGAGTGAGCAAACCTTATCCTCTCAGAAACAGGTTTTTATGGGCATAAAGCCCCACCAAAATGAATCTATCAAAAGACTTTTCTCATTGGTTTTATTTGGAAGCTCAGACTTTGGTAGCGTGCAGCTGGTTGAATTTGGATGACACCTTCACTGCTGTTATGTCTGCTTTTACTTCCAGGACTCAGATGCAATTCTACCTTATCAGCGTAAAAAAGAACTTCAAAAGTACCCTAGACAAAAATAAAGCCTTTTTAGAATTGCCTCCTCAATTTTCCGAAAACCCCCACTTATCAGCATCAAGTAATTCCACCAACTAAAGCGTTAGAAGTGGTAAGTATTGATGTTATAAAACTTTTTTCTTGGGGGTTGCATAGACACCAGTACATTACCATGGGTGTTGACTATTTAACTAAATGGGTTGAGGGCATAACCTTTGCTGACCCTCTGCTAAGACAACTGCGTGATTCCTTTATCAGCACTTCATCACTCAGCATGGGTGTCCCAAGGTCCTTATGTCAGACAATGGGACTGATTTTACCTCTCAACTCCTACAGGAACTATTCAAATTATTCAATACTGCCCAACATTTGTCATTCCTAACAATATATCAACAAAAGGTGCCATTGAATGAGCTAATGGAACTTTAGTCTCTATTTTGAGAAAGATGGCCTCAACGGACCCATCTCAGCAGAACTTCTATTTAACTAGTGCTTTGTTTGCATGTAAAATAAGTATTATCAAATTTATCAAGATGTCGCCCTTCAAATGTATTTATGCGCGAAATCCCTCAGTTCCTTCAAGTGTTTAGGCAATACTCAAAGAAGGTATACCAGAAAACTCTGATCTATTTATGAGAAATCTGGCCAAATGAGATTATTTGCCTTCAAGCTCAAGCCATGAAATTCATTGTAGTAACCATTAAAAAGGAGAACCAAAGAAGTAACCAATATAGACCTTCCTTACCCAAATATCAAATTGGAAATTTTGTTACATATTATCACTCCTGACCTAGTGAGCAAACAGAGAAATTAGGATCTAATTGTTTGGTCCTTATCAAGCTATATTTCAAAAAGGGATTAGAATATTTGATTGTCCATATTGATATCAGTAAAGTTGTAAACTGAGTCCGCCCTAGAATTTTGAGAATTCACCCTCCCCCACAATCAAATCTTGAGGTGAGAATTGTTGGGATTTCGCTAAACTCTTTTGTTCCTGAAACTTTTTACCTCAAATATTCCCCCAGTAATATTGAAAGGGGAACTCAATATATCTAATCATATCAAAATTAGTAAAAATGATTAGGCTTATCCCAATAAGGTGATAAAAGATTTGATTGATCAGCAATTGAAAAGATTTGATAAACCTTGAACTACTTCAAAACCTATAAATATTCAATTATTTCATTAATAAATGTTAGGTCGATTTATAACCTTGTTTTTATAATTATTCATAACTTTTGGAGAATCCACCTAAGTAAAACTTCAAAAAATTACCTGCCATTTTAGAGTGATTTAAAACTTTAAAATCAAGCCTTAAGACGTTAAGCTACCTTAACACCCCATCCCTGCCTCTGAGCATGTTGTGATTTGGTTTCTTACAATCTCGCCTCAAACCCATCTAATTATGAGGTTCTCTCCTTAATGCTGTATTAGCATCACCTCCTTCTGACTCTGAAGGTCTTGATCTCTTGACTAAAAATTGAAGCTGATGTTGAATTTTAGGTCTATTAAGGTTGTCTGGTTCTTCTTCTGCGGTAAGGTGGAGTTTTGAACATCTATTGTATGAAGACAATAGACTGGGCGTTGACTATAATTAAGATATAACTCCTTTGTAATTATACATGAAGCCATATTCTTCTGTCATTACTTAGATGATGGCACGCTGCTCTGATCCTTCTGATCCTAAGTAAATTCTTGACTTAATACAAAGTAAAATGTTAAGTACAAAATAGCTTATAAATTAAACCATAAACTTGTAATAATAGTTGATGATAGTTTATTAGTATCAATTTGGGGGTAGTCTATAAGGTTTGATGTTCACCACATCTTACCCATGACGCCTCAATTTCAATGGCACTTGGCCATAGAAAGTAATAAGTTTGTTTGATGGTCTACAATCCATTTGACTAATGATATCCCAAATGCCTCAGATTCAGTCTCAAACTTGGAAATATTCTCAAGATAGCATTTCTAACGCATCTGCAAATAGATGAACCAATATGCATCTCAAGCAATTGGCAGCACATACTAAAGAAATTTGTACCACTAATTAGTAATTATTTGATCAAAAACTTGATTAACATTAAAAACTAATTTTGACATAGACCAAAAAAGCCCACATGGCTGAGTCATTTAATCAGCTATTTTTCTAAGTCCAATAAAATAACAAAGCCCTCAAGCCCATGTCATCATAATCAAATATGATTAAGTGGAATTGCTAGGCCACAGATCTTAAGCTTTGCATAAGTTTAAGATATTCCTGATCCATAATCACTGATATCTGATATGATCCATAATAAATTAAGCATGTTAACATTATTATGTCCCTATTAAGTATCCAACAATTAGATCAAGTCAACAACTCAACATTTCCCCTAATTATTACTTGATATAAGTGACAGTACCTTTTTCTCTGGTTCACAATGTCTAGCTTTTCTCCCCTCCCAAAGAAAGGTTACCTAGCTTTAATGATGACGAGGCACACATATCTGAATAAAAGTTTATAGTTTTAATTATTTTTCTTTGTTTGTATTATTTTTTTATATATATATATTCTTTTTACTATTATTATTTTTTCTTTTACTTTTTGTTTTTTTCTATTATTATTCTTATGATATGGATGAAGGAACTTAGTGTGTACTCTATTCATAACCCAGCTGCCTTAATCTTTAATGTTATATACATCTTCAGACGATTTCTTCAATACAATAAATGGACCTTTCAAAAGTGAGGCAAGCTTGTGCGCGCGGCCTGCACTATGAATATCACGATATACTACTAATTTTCCCTATTTAAATTCAGTCAACGTAGCTCATTTAGCATCGTCATAACTCTTCTGGATAGTTTTTGACTAATCACATTTTGGTAGGCTTTAGATTGCAACTTGATTAGGGTCTTCATTAGTTGCTCAACATGATTATTTGGGCTAATTGGTTCATTTGAACTGAGTGCTGAATATAATAATGGAGGCAGAGTGGGCTGTCTATCATACAGAAGTCGAAAGAGAGAGTATCCAATACTGCTGTGGTGTCCAATATTGTTTGCAAACATGATAGCACTAATAGAGGTAGCCTATTGTGAAGGCGCTGAGGCTGCGTTTTTGCATAAAATGCCAACTAAAGTGCCTTTCACTCGCTCTACCATAACATTAGTCTTGGGATGGTATGGTGTTGACAACACTCCTTTAATAGACATCAACTCATTTAACAATTGTACCATCTGAGCAGAAAAATTCGTGCCATATCCATCAAGAGCTTCTGTGGGCACCCATTCTTGTAAATTTTATTATCCATAATGAACTTGTCAGTAGTTAGAGCCCTGACGCCTTGAATTGCTTTTACTTCCACACATTTCATTAGATGGTCATTAGCAACGATTATGTATTTGTTGCCTAGGCTACTTGCAAGCAAAGGGCCAACCACATCAATTGATATGGTATGCCAGGCCCAGTAAGCATTTGATTAACAGATTTTTCACATCCAACTTAATAGGTTTTGCAATTTGGCAAGAATGACATTTGTCAGATACATCCTGGATATCAAATTTCATGAGATCCCAGTAGTAATTTGACTGAATTAATTCTAGCATTTTATCCAATCCTCTGTGCCCTACGGCCTTGTGTGCTTGTGTATTAATCTCCATTAGATCAGAAGGTTTTGGGAAAATCTGATGCTTCCTATTGGGCTTGAGCTTGTATAAAACTCCATTCTGATGTTTAGTGTCAGTTAATGCTTTTTCAATCGCTTTTTGCACTTCAGTTGTCTCATCTCCATATTTCTGGGTAATCATATTTTCATAAACCTCATCGGCCTAACTGCTCAGGACAGCTGCAATAGGAAGTCACAATATTCCATCTGCATTTTAATGGGCTGCTTCAGCTCTAAGAATAATTTCATAATTGTAGTTGGGACCATCTAGTACTAAAAAAAATAATTTCATAATTGTACGCTTGTAATTTCAGAGCCCAGCGGGCTAATCATCCCTCAGGTACCTTGAGGTTGTGGAGCAATCTTAATGAGCTGTGATCCATTACTATTTGTCTCTTGGTGCCATGAATGTAAACCTGCAATTTCTTACATGCATAGATGACAGCTGAAACACTCTCGCTAAGTCACTGTATAATTACGCTCATGCTTATTCAGCGTCCTGCTGCAATAAGCAACTGGATGCTCCTCTTCGTCTTCCACAATCTGCGATAGCACACCCATGATTGCAATCAACAAGGCATCAGTTTTTATGATAAAAGGCCTGCTAAAATCTGGATATTGGAGGATAGGCGCCATGCTCATTTTGGTTTTCAAGGCCTCAAAGGCTTTTTGGAACTTATCTGCCCAGCAAAAATGAACTCCTCCTTGTAGTAAAATAAGTAATGGCTCAGCAATCCTCGTAAACCCTTCCACAAATCTTCAATATTATCCTCCCATGCCTAAGAATACTTAAAAAATCCTCATACTCATTGGAGGTTGCATTTTATTAATTGCCTCCACTTTTTGAGATTGATGCTGCAAGCCCTTGGAGTTAATGATGAACCTGAGGTATTTCAATTGTTCTTTAAAGAATTGATATTTTCTAGGCTTTAACTTCAGATTGGCCTTCAACAGTCATTTGAACACTTGTTCAAGGTGCTTTAGATGTTTAAAAACATTTTGCAAAAAGACATGATATCATCCAAAGTTTTTCTCTCTCGTTGCAATCACTTTTGCAACAAATCTAATTCAAGACTGCCTTTAGTTTGATAATTTCACCGAGTAGATTAGTCTTTGCCTATGTCAGGGAGCAGTTGGGCAAGTAAGGTAAAGTGCACAGGTGGTAGCCCAGCGACTTACACAGTTTGCAAACGCCCCAGTGAATCTGGCGGATTATACAAAACAAAAAACTGGCGGTTACCATTTCACCAGAAATTTTAGCTTGGCAGGCGCGATGCAAACAGTACATCAATACGCTGCACTCTCAACAACTTTTGTTGGTAGAATATGGAGTCCAGGTGTTCCTGGATATTCAGCAAATGGCGCTATGGGAAAAGTTTTGTGGGGATGTACACATTCATTTCCCAATTGTGGTGTACGTCACACCTCATTCCATGTCACGTGGTTGGCTGGATCTTGGTTTTGAGAGCAAGGAGGCAGCGGACAAAGCTGCTGCAGTGCGCGTTGTAATAGACCTCCCCAACGGAAAGCAGGTTGTCAAAACTAAGTGCACCAGATGGACAAAATCCAACCATACTTTTCTTACTTTCAACTTTCTGCCCACTATGGTCAAACGCGCCATACTAGAACAACACCTGAAGGCTGGGCTCACCGTATATAGCGAAATTCAATCCTTTGAAATGCAACGCTTTACACTGATGCCACACCTGTGTACCAGCAAATCCATAGCAGTCCTAACCCCAACTGAGGAGATAGCAAAGGATCTAACCCAGATCCCGCACTCCACTTTTGTCAATATTGAGGGGCATACCACCCACCCTTTCTGGGTCACCATGGACAGCGCACCTCCCATCTGCACATTATGATGCGTTTGGCCATAAGGCACACTCCTGCCCCTCCAAGGAGGGCATCTCATACCAAGAGCATCACTTGACATCCATGAACAATGGGGAGACCCACTATGAACCAACCATCAATACAAAGGATGTCTTCCCATGGGGAGCACAAGGCTGCTACTTAATAGTGCACCCTATATCCCCACAAGAGCAGAAGAAGGCCAAACAGGCCTGCAGGGCGGTGGCCATGGTAGCGGCCAAGGTCGCCTCCGCTATACTGCACTCCCAACGCCAGGAGGACATTGAGACTTTCACGGCAGAAGCAGCTTGGGAATCTCTCAACTAATCAGATTGGGAAGCCCAAGCCAATTGGGCCACCCAAACTGAAGATCCGATGTATGAGTCAATTTCACCTTACCTTTGCACCCAAGCCTCAATTGGAACTGATTTGGTCTCCAACCTACCTGAAAAATTTTTAGTTCTAACGTTGGTGCACCTAAATCAAGTACACCACAAAAATCTTGTTCTGCAGCGGGTAAACCAAAAGTGAAGGCAGATGTCAATGTGAACCTGACCGCCAAAATTACCCATTCTTATAACTACGTTGCTGCACACACCCAAGGCGCCAAGAAGCGCCATGAATATCAAGAGGTGGCTGAAGGGCCTGGGTGCCCTTCCTCTCGCACCCTAAGGTGCAATGGGGGAGCCTTTACTTTAGGGATGTTGAACATCGCTGGACTCAAGGCCTCGCTGTCCAGGCTAGGAAATTGAGTTTTTTTACAAAAAATTTACCCATGGACATCCTGGCCATCCAGGAGTCCCACTGTCCACGCAGTTCTGAGGATACATGGAAAACCTGCTCCTCCACTCCCTGTCCTTCTGGTCCAAGCACTGTGGGGTGCTTTTTCAAAAAAACAATTTTTTCAAATTTTTATCATCTGAATCCTTCCTTAATGGCCATGTCCTCATTGTCAAATTTTTGTGAGCTGACGTGGTGCACGCTACCATCAACATTTATACCCTGGCCTGTGCACAAGAGTGTCAGGAAATTTTCTCATCAGTCAAATCCCTTACGTTACACCCTGACCCTTTTGTAGTTGGTGACATGAACTGTTGGTTGAACCTGTCCACTGACCGCGGGCTTTCATCATCCTCCCTGCCATAGGGTCACATAGAACTATGTGTCCTCAAGGCCACACTAGGATTGTTTGACGCGCTGCCGTGTTATGCTCCGCTGCTCAAAAACATGTCGCGCCCACACGTCCACAATGGCTAGTTAAGGTCCATGTCCTGCATTGACCTTATCCTCGCGCCATTGCGCTTTTGTACCCAGTTCTCCCATTTTCACACGTCAAAAATCGATTTCTCTTGTCACAGGCGGGTCTTGATAACCTTCCACCTTTCTGACCCAGTGGCTCGGGCTCCAATATGGTGCAAACTTCGCCTGGCCAAACTTGCATCACCAAGATTTTACACATGGGTGGAATCCACAACATCAGCAGAGTTTATTGCACCATTTTGCGCTGACCCAATTCCACATGGTCAGCCTTCAAAGTGGACACAATCTGCCAGGCTCGCCACCTCTCCTCCTGATGCTCACGCTCTACCTTGTCAGTCATCTTGCGCACTCTGGCGGAGCTGGCCCATCTGGAGTCCAACATCCCAGCCAAGGGCTACAGCCCTGCTTGGGGCTATAAGTGGGCGGAAGCAGCCACCCACCTCAACGCACTTGAGAGGCAACACAAACATTGGGTTTTTGTTCAGTACAGGGCTAAACACATTACAGTGGGCAACACATGCTCCACTTATTTTTTTCAAAAATTCTTCGCACTGCGCCAAAGCCTGACCTGCTCACAGGTGCAAAGGCCAGACAATTCCGTCATGGATAAGCTGGCCAAAGTGTGATCAAGATATAAAAGCATTACTCAAGTTGTACCGATCTGAACCAATTCTTCTGGCTGAAATGGCGAATTTTCTCAATAACGCTCACATCTGCACCGTTTCCTGATTCCCAGAGTTAATGAATTTTATTACTCCAGACAAACTCTGGTCCGCCATCCGCGGTGCACCAAATCAGAAATGCCCTGGCCCTGATGGCATTCTGTATGAGTTCTATAAGAAGTACTTCAATTATTTATCCCCACTGTTGCTTGCCTCCCTTAACCAATACTTTTTGGAAACGCGCATCCTACTAGGAGGGCAAGAGGCCTACACCATTACGCTCTTCAAGAAAGGGGATAAGCTAGACCTAGCCAACTGGCGCTCCATTTCTTTAACTAAAACGGATACAAAAATTTTAACTAAAATCATGGCCAACTGTTTAGGGATTGTAGCATCTGCCACCATCTCCCCAGAACAATTCAGTTTCATACCCAGAAGGTCAATTTGAGACAACATGCACTCTGTGGCTAACGCCTGTCAGTCCACGGCCTCTGGGGCACTTGTATTTTTGGACCAACAGAAGGCCTAGATAGAGTAAACTGGGAATATCTCAGGGCCTGCCTCCACCAATTCCGCCTACCCCCACGTTTCATCAGTTGGTTGATGCTGCTGATGGAATCCACAACGATGGCAGTATGTGGCCCTGGCTTTCTCACGGATGTAGTCCGCCCTCAAAGGGGCCTACTCCAAGGGGATCCCCTTAGCCCACTCTTGTATAACTTCAGCCTTAACCCACTTCTTCAGAATGTAAATGCATGCCTCACTGGGGTCCATGTGCAAGGCCAAGCCCCAGTTAAGATGTTGGCATTTGCTGATGATTGTGTGGTCAGTGTGTCTAACAATTATGATGCATGAGCACTTGAAGCTCTTATCCAGGTTTACTCCCGGGTAAGTAATGCTGCACTAAACGCCTCCAAAACTGAAATCATCCTCTTTAGTCGGTATCAAACCCACTGGGCCTCAGCGCTAAGTTTCCGCCCAACCCATCTGCTAGCACACGCTCTTGCTTACCCTGCCCATCCCACACCGCCCACTGGTGCTCCTCTTTGTGCCGCGCCCTACCGTTGGTCCAGTCCGCCATTTGGGGGTGTGGTTGGAGGCAGGCGGGTATGTCTCAACAGTGATGGAAAGCCATATTCTGGACAACATGACGAAGCGCATCGCCTCCCTCAGAGCCCACCCTACTTCCCTTATTAACAAGGTTGTACTAGCCAACTCTATGCTCCTCTCTAAAGTTTGGTTTGAGGCCCATACCATCGCCTTCTCTTTAGGTTTCTTCAAATCACTGTATGCCCTTCTGCGAGGGTGGCTTTGGTCAGGCCGCCCACCACCATTATGGCTTGAGGTCATGTTTGGCCCTCGTTATAGTGGTGGCATGGCCTGCTAGACTTTGAGGCCCATGCTGCAAAGATCCTGGGCACCTGGTTCGCGGCTGTTACCATCCCTACGCTCCCATCCTAACATTGGTCCCGCGCAGCCCACTCCAACTTCTCCCGCGCCCTGGGCCTTACCAATCCGTCGCACCCTAACTCTTTGATGAAATATCTGGCTTCTCACCCTTCGGCCGCAGGTCCTCATGGAACTGCACGCCACTTCAAACAAATCCTTCTCTCCATGTGGAGCGCTGAGTGGAGAATTCGTATTTGTGGACACACTGCCCAGCGAGGGCGCCCCTCTCCTCATTTCACACAGGAGGTACAGGGGCTACCCATTCTGGACGGATTGATACCCTCAACGCCCCATGTCCTATCCAGGGTGGACTACCTGGACATGATGGACATCCCTTATTCCCTTGAGACCCAGAAGACAATTTCTGAAATACGCCCACCACTCTCTGCTGCTGCCTCATATCTGTTCCCATGTGCGGCGCTGCTTGAGGTGGGTGTACTGTACTGCTGAACGCTCTAACTCTTTACACTCATCCTGCATCGTGTGTGGCCAGTATGGAACGCTGTTTCACTGCCTGGAGAAGTGCCCTACCTTTAAAGCAATTAGGGCGTGAGGTGCAACGTTTGCTTTGCCAGGATCAGACACATCCCTTCAGTTTGTCTAGGGATATGTTTGCTTTATCTATGGTCTCCCCTCTTCCAACCTCCCTCCATGCTCTGGTGGTTGCAATATCCATGTGGACCATCCACACGATTTTCTTGGATGCCATAGCAGGCTCCACCCCAACCCTCCCAGAAGTTGTCCACCGGTTCCAGTCCCACTTAGTGGACCACTTTCAAGCGTGGATGTTTGGATACCTCCCACCATGTCGCCATCATTGGTCGCCTCCTGGTTCCCAGTTTGGCTCATCAATTCTGACCCTTTCCTCTACACATACTCAATCATGGCTCTGGTCCCTTTACACGTTCCCCCTCCTCTCTGTAGTGGCGTTCCCGCTGGCAACAGGAGATAGCATTGCTTCTCTGGGGTGCCCCCCTGTTACTAAGTTTTGTTTTCTTTGTGTCTTATCAGAAGTGTCCATCCCCTGGTCGGCCTTCCCCACAATAAATTTTAAAGACATGATATCATCCAGGTAAACCAGTACGTATGATAATTTAAGATCCCCCAAAATTGAGTCCATTGCATGTTGAATAGTTGCTGGTGCATTTCACAGCCCCTGTGGCATGCATGTCAGTTGAAACAGCCCTTGAGCAGCAATCATCATGCACTTTTCCTACTTATCTTGAGGCAGTTAAATTTTCCAATATCCTGAGATGAGGTCCATTTCAGTAAAATACTTCGCCCCTCCCATATGATCCAGAGCATCATCAATTCTGGGCAACGGATATGTATCTTTTTTTGTAATGGCATAAAGGCATTGATAATCAATCACAACTCGATTGCTACCATCTTTTTTCTTTATGATTAAAACTGGGCTGGTCCACGGGCTTTTAGAGGGCACTATCATTCCACTGTCCAGCAATTTGTCTAGCTCTTCTCTGACTACTTTGTCACTAGCCCTGGGGTGCCATATTGGCCTCATTCTAATAGGCACATGGTCCCCGGTGTCAACAAAATACTGTACTCCTTTTGCACAACCTAAATCTTGATCATCTTTGGTGAAAATTTCGGAGTATCATTCAAACAACTTAAGTGCTTCATCCTTCTGTCGTTCTGATAATCCATTAAATGATTTTTGAGAAATTACAGTATTTGCCTTAAGGGTTTCAGTTGGTAAACTGAGCTCAGATAAATCACCAAATTTGACAGCTGATTTTAATTCTTCCCTTGGAAACAGATGCACAAATGCGACTACTTGGTATTTTTTGACCTTAATACTTTGGATGGTCAAATTTGCTATAGGACATCAATTTTTCCATACCCTGGTATAAGTATTCCAGGCTCTACACTAGGTTCCTCTTGAGAATAATGCCACGGGGATACAACCTCCCATATAGTTCTTCTGGAATATCCAGCGTGGTCCTAGTTTTAATAACCAGTTGATGGCCTGGAGCTATTGTCACATCCTTATTCACATGTAGAGGTATTCCTTAATTTTTAGTTTATAGCGGTCAGCATGGGATGGCTTTGGTTTCCCTGATGAATATATACTACTAGTATTATCCCATTGGCATAAGATATATTGATAAAGTTTCTACAACTTCTTGCGGGCTTTGTATTGTTATGAGAAAATAAATTGGAAGTGATTGGCCTAATATTGATAAGACGTTTTCTTTAGAATTGCATGAGATCCCATAAGTCCTTAAAAAACTAGTTTCAAATTAAGATGTCATAATTGGTACTTAGAAAGTACTATTGTGGGTGCAGCTACTACTAAAGCTCCAAATTGCAGTGGCAAGGCGCTATAAGCTCCTTCACTATTAGCTCTGTTGAGGCCCATGGTCCCTTATTCCCAATGGCGGTCAATGTCCGGAGCAATTTTCAGTTTCTTCACTAACTTCATGGAAATAATCTTTACAGGTGCTCCGCTATCAACAATGCTACAACTTTGATCTTTTTTGACCGGAATGTCCACATAATTGCACTCAGAGTAAAAAGAATTAATAGAATTTACTAAGTGAATATGTGAAGAATCCAGAGAATTAAGAGTCTTCTTCAGAGTACTTCTGATACTGAGACATTCACAAATGAATATGTCAATTTGCATTACTATATTACCCCTTTCAGGCCTTGGGTATCTGATGCATTGCTCAGCCCTTCTGCTGGAATATTCTCAATTATTTGTTGCACATATAGTTTAGCAGCTACTTTGGAGGCTTCAGGTATGGCAACCTTACTCTGAGAGTGAGTTATCGCATGTATGTTTGTAGAATCTTCATTTGGTACTAAAATGGAATTCGTTTCATTGTTAAACGAGGCCCTGTGGCCTGCATATTCTTGTCAATCAGGTGGACTGGTTTTTCCAGCAAAATAGAGCATCCCACATCTAATGTGCTTGTCCTTTTCCCTTCTCCTGCACATTATTGGGAAGGACTACATTGACAATATGTTAATGGTATTAAGAAGCAAAGTGTCCTTTACAGTTGCAATTATAGAAGGTAATGTCATTCATTGAGCGTGAGGCCTTTTTATTCAAAATTTGCTCTATTTCACAGGCGAATCATTATCAATCTTCTTATTGGTTTTGAAGGGCTTCCCAATAGAGGTAGCAGGTCCTAATTTGTACCCAGTACTAGGAGGGCCATAATTCTGTGAAAATGTGCACAAATAATCAACTAGTTCAGATGTTGCAAGTTTTTGTACAAAAGCAGGCATTAAAACGTTTGACAAATTTCAGTAAGGTTGTACCGCATGTTCTAGCACAATCTTAGCGTCAAAATTGACCATAGCCTTTGCACCTAGGAGAACTTGTGCTTCACAATAGAATTGAACCACAAATTCATATATTGCTTCATCTTTCTTAAAAAATGTTCATAAATCTAGATTTTCTGGTCAACATTCATTCTGGACCTCCAAATTTATAAAGCACAGCCTTTTTGTATTTCTACATAGTTTGGGCTTTTGTTGATATAGGGCATAAA